>JAXQQM020069885.1:0-110827 GCA_034641835.2 Pinus albicaulis | reverse complement strand
AGGCACATCACTGGGTTCAAGGAAGCACTTTCTGATATGGTTGAGAAGGATGTTAATCTAAAAATTATCCTTGAAGATAATGCTAAATATCCCGTGAAAGGGACAGGGACTGTGACCCTCCTCTTGTCTCAAGGTCAAGTCCTTCGCTTGCAAGATGTACTATATGTACCTAATTTGAAGAAGAACCTTGTGTCTATTTCAGTCATAGAAGACAAAGGTTTCAATGTGGCATTCATTGATGGGAAGGTGTGCATCTGGAAGAAGATTTTCAAGGAAGCTATCATGATTGGGTTTAGAGTTGATACACTCTACCAAGTTGGAGGAAGTCCACTGGGAGCGATGACATGTGATACTATCCAACAGACTGAATAATGGCATCGGAGGTTTGGACACCTTCACTACAAAGCCCTTCTTGAAGCAAGGAAGGTGGTGACAGGGATGCCTGAGTTCACAAATGATCATGAAGGTGTATGTCAGGGCTGTGCCGAAGGAAAGCATACAAGGGGACCTTTCCCCTCAAGTGTCACAAAGACATCTGATGTCTTGCAATTGATACATTTTGATCTATCTGGTATGCTACCTGTGACATCCTTGGGAGGATGTTCTTATTATATGATGTTCATAGATGAATTCTCTCGCAAAACCTGGATATACTTCTTAAAGAAGAAGGATGAGGCTTTCATGTAGTTCCGTACCTTCAAAGCCTTGGTGGAAAAATCAACATGGAAGAAGATCAAGATATTAAGGACCGATAATGGCACTAACTATGATATGAATGAGTTCAAGAAATTTTACAAAGAATTTGGCATCAAGAGGGATACCACAACTGTCTATACTCCTAAGCAAAATGGCGTTTTTGAAAGAAAGAACAAGACCATTGTGGAATCTGCTCGTGCCATGCTATGTGACCAAGGTCTTCCAAAATTTCTGTGCGTAGAAGCTACGAACACTGCTGTGTACATACAAAACCTATGCCCGCATTCCGCTCTAGACTCCAAAACTCCCATAAAGGTTTTCTCTGGTAAGAAACCTGATGTCTCACATTTTAGAGTTTTTGGATGTCCTGTTTATTTTCATGTATCGAAGGAGAAGAGGAGCATGATGGATGATTCTGGGAAGAAGGGAATTGTTGGGTCATAAAAAGGTATATTTTGAACACCTAGTTAGCCTACATTAATCATCAATCTGGGAGTGACTTTTTATTTCAAGAGTACTCTATCTGAGGCTGCAATTATCTAAGAGCAATGTTGTGAAGATGTAGTACAAAATATCAAATGCAAAAGTAATAAATGCTCGTAAAGAAACCTAATTACAGTGACATGAATGGAAAGATTAAACTACATCAATCTTGCAAACATCGATCAGGGATGCAGTAGCAGTAACTCTTTCCCTTAGAAATCAATGTAAGATAACCAATCTAGGGACTTGGAGCAATAACCTCTATCCTCTACAGTTGGAGATCTTAAAGCAATTGAAATGAAAGTAGACTCAACAAAAGCAACTTAAAAGGAACAAAATTTGTAAAGGAATAGCAGCATGTAACCATAACTTTTCTATTTGCAAATCGAAAACTATAATGAACAGAAATAGAACAGAAATATGAAATGAACAACAATTACAATTCTAATGTGATCAAACAACTAAATCTTCACACGTGAACCTGTCGACAGTCAATCACTATACAACAATCAATCATAAGAAACCATAAATTAATGGAACAACAACTCAATTCAGATGCAGAACAATAAAGCCATATAATGATAACAAGGTAATTGATCGACGAATGCGTTTCCTGTAAGAAATGAAATAGCAATGGTTCTGTACTTGATCTAACAACAATAAATCAATTTTGTAGTGGAAATAAATATTAAGCACACTTCACGCGACAGTAAACAAGAATTAAGAATACAAACATTGAAGTGATTCCACCAGAGCCGGGCCCTTAGCGCCAGTGAAATACTGCTGGGCTAACTCAGAACTTTAGAAAATGGATAAAACCTATGTCTTATATTAAACCAACATAAAGCATTACAAATGGAGTTCTCTCACGACCGAGATTCAATAAACCATTAGATTACAGAATAAATGTGCAGTCTTTCAACTAAACTCTCTCTCTCAACAATCGTCCCCTTGTCTCTAAAGATCATTGCTTCATATATTAACTCTTCGACGGACAAATACAGGATTGCGATGAGTTTGAACAGCGATCCCTCAGGATCGAAGGATCCTGAGGGATTCACTCCTCTCTATTTAGTCATCATTCTGTTTACTCTGTTCAGCCACGCCTTTGGTACAGCTAGTCACCTCTTCGAATTCTTGTTTTTTCAATCAAGAATAACCTTTAGTCATCTTTTTGTACTAAACATAAACCTTTCCAATTATATTGCAATTCTTATGATAAATTACCTTTCCAAGGCAAACAGAAGTATATCTATGGTAAAAGAATGAATAAATGCATAGTAATTTCATCCCTCTTTCACTGCCCAACATACCCCCCTGCTTAATATTTTTCATGTCCTCATGAAAACTGTAGTTCACATGGAGAGCAGTCAAAGAATAATTCGGATAAGGTTTGTCATTGAAAGGTCTAAAACCATGTAGTGCAGCTAATTCCTCAAAAACATGTTCTGTCTGCCCTTCGGGGAGCTCATAAATAGCTTTGTAGTCTGAAGCAGGGTACCATGCAATAGGGCTGCGGAACCTACATCCTAACTAGAATGGTCCTTCTTTTAAAATAATATGGCTATAGGAAATCAAACGGTCTGTAGCTAGTCCAAAATTTCTATAATTAAATGGTTCCCTATTTTGCACATTTTGATTCGAGGTTCTCCACCGGACCTTGGCTGCTACATAAGTTTGGTTTCTAATGGATAAAAAATAGTCTGTTCCATTCAAAATGATTGTTTTGCAGACAGGCCCCAGGGTTTGGGTAACGCCTTCCTTTGTCATTAGACTTTTCTGTCTAGCCCAAAATTGAAGTGGGTCCCGAGGTTCACTTCTGACCCATAGATCTAATTCATTTTCCTGCCTTTGAAAGGCATTATAGGCTTTAAGCCACTTTAATTGATTTACGGAAAAGGAAATGAATGCCTAAAACTGAACATCTCCAATAAAAGGGCTAGGGTTTAATTCATAGTCATTTTCAAGTATTATATTATGCAAGTAAAATTCACACAACAGGCGCTATACTTTGATCCCATAAAGTTTGCAGCATGATACCAAGTCGTTTATGGTTCTTTGCTCTATGGATTTCCCAGCCCTAACTGCCTTGATCTTTAATTGTAAATATTTTTCTAGTAAAAACAAAGCATAGTTTTTGGCGGGGCACCTACAGTCTAAGACATCAGTATACAAGGAGAAAAGATTGTCCATTTGATTGTAGGCTAGTTTTAATTGGTTCATTACCTTATCAGCTTTTATCTCTGCTTCCCGACGTTTTTCATGAGCTTCAGCTTCTGCTTCATGAATAATTCTCATTTGTTGTTGCAATTCCTGATATTTCTTTCTTGGGATAGTATCTTCCTCCAATATCTGTATTTCGCTTCGGGCTTGTATCAATTCTTCTTGAAGTCTGACCAATGTTGGATCACTAAAAGTGTGCTAACTGCTAGATTGCATATTTTCGCTTAGAACAGGTTCCTCTGGAACAACTTGTGTTGGGACAGCGGTTTGCTGCTCCACATCCTCATAGTTAGGCTCAGGTATGGTTTCTTCTACTACTTGGGGGTTCTTATTAGCGGTCACCCTTCTCTTTTTCGAACTTCTTTTGATAGCAATGTTTCTTCTTTTAGGGGCTTGCTTAGGCATCTATTTCATTCTCAGAACCCTAATGGTTTGCCTGAGCTGTTCTATCAGTTTATGAAGATTTATCCATTCCCTGCAAAGCTTCTCAACCTCAGTTATTTTCTTCCTCTTTCTTAAAGGAACAACGGCTTGTTCATATGAACCCATTTGCTCAATAGGGTTTTGATTTATATCAGTCGTGCCTTCAGTTAAATATTCTTCTTACCCCTCTTCTTGGGGTTCTTCTTCCATGCTCACATGCCCTTGGCTAGATTCCTTAGGAATCATCTTCTCAGTTGACTCTGCAATTTCCTGGGGGCTTCTAGGTTGAGATATTAGTTCAATGTTCTCTTTCTCCTGTTCACGCCTCTCAGGAGAAGCAACCCTAGCTTCGCTAGGGTTTGCTGTTTTATTCATCTTTTTTGTAGTTGTTCCTTTACCAATAGCAGAGTACTTTGGTAGTTGATTAATATCAATATTGAGGTCCAAGGGGCTATGAGGTTGTGCATAATCACTTATATTGGCCAAAATCTGGGCCAATTGGTCTTCCTGTAAAGGGCTTACGATGACATTTTCGGGAGGCTCTGTTTCATCCTTATAGCTACTATGATTGTCCTCATCCTCCTCACAGGTGTGATAACTTCCTTCTCATCTGAATACCAAATTTCTCCTTCAACTTCTTCTTCCTCTGTATTTCCTTCGATCTCTTCTTCGTCCGAATAACGAACTTCTCCTTCCTTCGCACTGGGTTGTTTTTCGCTACTGTTATGGTAACTTATTTCTTCTTCGTCTGAGTATCAAATTTCTCCTTCCAATTCCTCTTCCTCATCAGTACGAGGACTTACTCCCTCCAATTGTGGAGGTTGTTCCTCCTATGAGCTGTGCAATTCCAAGGGCTGGCTGCTGCTGCTTGGAAGTCCTTCCACCATCCTCCTACTTCATTTCAATCGGAGGGATTGTTTGTGAGTAGAGGGCTCAACTATTGAGCCAGCCATCCTCTTCCGTTTTGGAGCAGGTAGAGCTAACCCTCCGTCAATGGAAAATATTAATTCTTCCCAACTGGTCTGTTGTTGGGTGAGGCTATGACTTACTATTAATCAAATTAGAGAATGGTGGCTGACCACCATATTTGCATGTTGGGCTTGTCTTATTCCATGAGCACTATCATGCAACAAAGAATTTAAAAATGCAGGCAAATTAATGGTGCATTTCTGTTTTAGTACAGCGAGTAGCTTAAGGTGGCGAGGTCTTACCACATCCTTTCTTTCGTCGCACGTTATGTAAGCCTACACAATCTTGGCCAACTTTGTCCATGGTTCTCCTAATGACGCTGGCTGGACTCCTTTACCTTTGATAACTAACGTCTGTCCGTCATCTTGAAAAATCTTCATGGCTTCTCGAATCCTAATATTTTTCTGAGTCCAAATAGTCCCTTGCGCAGGGATGTCAGACACTTCTGCAATTATCTCATCGGATACAGCTATCTGTCTTCCTCTGACCGTGGAGGATCCTTCCTGTAAGTTTAATAAAAATTCGGTGGCCACTGCTTCATGGGGTTGCTGCATCCTCATGAAATATGTAATCCACCCCAGTCTTTCTAAAATTTCTCTTGTAGCATCAGAGACGACAGCACCTGAGGTTCACTACAAATTGGCCGTCCTCCCATCTCTGTGCTCTGTTAATTTTTTTTGCAACACACAGTAATCACAATGGAACAACACAGCACAGTTCGTTGAAACTTTGTTATTTCCTAAAATGCGGGGATTTAGTCCATATACAGGTAAAGAAATCTCGGAGTTTGATCTGCATGCAGACATCCGCGCCCCCCGAATGAATGATAAGTCATCCTCGACCATCAATTGAGGGTGGCAAGTGTGGCACAACAATAGGACAGCAGTAAAGAGCAGGCGTAATTATGATACATTCAATCAAATTATAACGATTACTGAAATCAATGCATGTGATGAATCGGTAATGAATAGAAAATCGCTTTGTAATGATTAAAATATGAGGAGAAGGGACAGCATAAGATTGACATAAATACAGTTGCATTTTTTACCATGTTAAACTAATATGATCGATTTGTAATTATTTTCATGTATAATAGGTTCGGAAGTAAAAGTAAGAAATTCATGCTTTTCATTTGATATTAAATAGAGATATAGGAAAAGGGTTAGATATAACTATTGATGTGTATAAATGTGACTTCAATACCATCAACAGAGCTTTTTTGCCCACAGGTGTCCATAACCTTGATGGAGTTGCTTTCTTACCCACGGAACCATTGTCCTTTATTCGTACTAAGGAAGTGTTTTTTTTTTTTTTGGATATCAAGACGGAGGCCATTGTGCTGGCTTGGTGACCAAACAAACCACAATGTCATTCACCGAGGAGAAGTGAAAGGTGGGTAGGCCGGCTTGTGATGAGACCTCCTGTTCCAAGGACTTCTTGATTTTTTCAATTGTCTATTGGACCATTTCCCTGGTTTGGTGGCCATGATGGGAATGCCACTTCACTACCTTCCCTATGATCACGGTAGGCTGGCTCTTAATGAGACCCCCTATCCTCCATCTGCAGAATCATTAAAATATGTAAATATTTTTCTTTTTCAAATAGCACTTTTCCTTAGTTATTCATAAGGGATGGCTCAACACTCCTTAAGAGTAGGAATGGTGGAAGAAGTCTAGACATCTCAATAGAAAAAAATATGCCCTTATTCCCATTTCATAGATAAATATCAAAGAAAGCTATAGCATGTGGGAAAGAACCAATCATGATAAAAATAATCGATCAGATTAATTTAATGGTAATAAAATGGCAAAGTTATGTTATTGATCATGCCCCTTTATCCTTTTTTTTTTATCATTACTAGACAATTCCTTAAAAATGACGATTTCTTTGGATTTGCTGATTACATTAAGATTTAATTTGTATGATTGTATATAAATGATATATTTGCCTTTATAAAAGTGATCAAAAATTCAAAATGCTGGCTTAAAACAAGAAAAAACAATCACTCAAAAAAGTGTTGTTCCTTTAAAAAAAGAACAACAAAAACAATCTGCGGAATTGTTGTTCCTTTCGAAAGGAGCAGCAGAAAAATACTCTATGGAAGTGTTGTTCCTTTAGAAAGGAACAACAAAATAATTCTGTGAAACTACTGTTCCTTTCAAAAGGAACAACAGAAGTGTTATTCCTTTAGAAAGGAACAACAAAGCAAATGAAATAAATAGAATTTTTTCTTCTTTTTTTTCATTTTTAAAGAAACCGAATTTAATGAAACAAACGATGAAGAAATAAAGAAGTAATATTAACAGAATGTTTAAAAAAACGAATTCCATAAAAAAAAAATCAAGAAACAGAAAAAATTCTTTATGTACAAAATTAAAAAAGAAATGATTTATCAAACTGGTGCCGAGGAGGAATTCTCCCATTCAGTGAAAATTTCCATGGTAGAATCTTCCCATAACTATTGGTAAAGGGATTCCCGGGTAAGCGGCTTGTGATACAATCATACTCGATGACCGTTTACCTTAAAGGAATGTCCAGATCCATCAATGGTAACTAATGTAATAGTGCCATTATCATGCACTTTCTGTATTTCATAGGGTCCAAGCCATCTTGTCTGAAGATTTCCGAGGAAATCCTGAAACCGAGAATCATATAGGAGTGCCCAGTCTCCTTCGTGGAAGATCTTTTCTTTGATATGGGCGCCATGCCATTTGGCTCTCTGTTGCTGAATTAATGTTGTGTGCTAAAGATCAGAGAGATTAATTTCATCTAACTCATTAATTTGTTGCAGTCTTTTAGCCTGGGCTTCATTCAAATTTAGACCCACCTTTTGAGCTGTTCTTAATGTTTGAATTTCGAATTCTATAGGAAATATGGGTTCTTTTCCAAATACCAATTGGTATGGTGAATATCTTGTGGTAGGTCTCCATGTTGTTTGATATGCCCACAATGCTTCTAGCAATCTGTAGACCCAATCTCGTCTATTGAGGCAATGGTTTTTGTTAATATAGATTCAATTACTTTGTTCGTGCTCTCGACTTGGCCATTGGCCTGTGGGTGATATGGAGTTGTAATTTTGTGCTGAATGTGGTAGTTTTGCAATGTTTAAGCTAATTTATTACCTACGAATTGTGGCCCTCCATCTGTGATTATGTCTCTTCGGAGGCCATAGCACACAAAGATTTGGAAAATAAACTGTATTACAGAATCCTCTGTAGCTTTTGAAAGAGGCTCTGCTTCAACCCATTTGGTGACATACTCAGTTGCAGCTAGGATGTATGTTTTTTGGTTTGATGGGGGGCTAATAGGACGAACAAAGTCAAGGGCCCAATGTTCAAACAGTTCAATCACTAGTTAAGGGTTCAAGGGCATTTCATCGGACTGCCTAGGGCGACCTGCCCTTTGACAGCTATCATAGGCCTGCACGGATTTTTTTTCATCTTTAAATATAGTAGGCCAATAATAGTCTGTTTGTAAAAATTTACGGGAAATTCTACAATCTACAAGATGTCTGCCACACTATCCATTATGGCATGCTTTCAAGATGTCGAATACCTCATCCTCCCTAACGCATCTCCTTATTTGCATATCTGCACCTGTATGAAATAAGTAGCCCCCACGGTGTATTATTTGCTTACATTCATTAAGGGATATATGCTTAGGTAATTTACCTATTGCCAAATAGTTTTCTATATCAAAATACCACGGTGTTCTGGTAGTAACAGCGAAGAGATGTTCATCCAGAAAGTGGTCTTCAACTGCTTCTGTATCTGTTGGATTTGGCATTCTTGACAGAAAGTCAGCTACAGGGTTTTCTTTGGCCGGTCGATCTTTGATTGTGATATCAAATTCCTGCAGTAAAATCAACCATCTTGTCACTCTTCCGTTTGTAACCAGTTTATTTGCTAAAAACTTAATGGCAGAGTGATTAGTATACAGTACTACAGGATACCCAGTTATGTAATGTCTAAATTTGTTTATAACATGAACTATAGCTAAAAATTCTTTCTCAGTCATAGTATAATTTAATTCAGTAAGGGATAGATTTTTTCTAATATAATAAATTTCATATGGCTTTTTGTCTTCCTCCTGCCCAAGTACTGCTCCAATTGCTGTGTCTGAGGCATCGGATGAAATTTGGAATGGCAAATTCCAATTTGGGCCCCTCAGCACTGGGGCTGTTGAAACGAGCTTTTCCAGATCATTAAAGGCATCGTCACATTTATCTATCCAAATGAAATTAGTATTTCCAATCAGTGCATATAAAGGTGCAACTATTTGAGAATAATGTTCTATAAATCTTCTATAGTAACCAGAAAATCCAAGAAAGCTACGTACCTCTGTTTGTGTAGTGGGTGTAGGAATTAACAAGATTATTTGAATTTTAGCTGGGTCCACTTGAATTCCAGCTGCTGAAATATAATGCCCTAAGATAACTCCTTTGTTCATCATCATAAGACATTTTTCGTGGCTTAAGAAAAGCCTAGTGTCAATACATCTTTGCAATACCTTTTCTAGGTTTTCTAATGCAGGCTCAAAGTCATCCCCATAAGGTGTAAAATCATCCATATATACTTCGAGGCCTTCATTTATTAAGTCTGCAAAGATGCTGAGAATTTCCCTTTGGAATGTAGCAGGGGCATTGCATAGTCCAAATTGTAGGACTCAGTAGGCAAATGTTCCCCATGGGCAGGTAAAAGTAGTTTTGTCCTGGTCTTCAGGGGCAATCTGTATTTGGTTATACCCACTGAAGCCATCCAGGAAAGAAAATAATTTCTTCCCTGCCAATGTGTCTAATACCTGGTCAATGAAAGGAAGGGGAAAGTGGTCTTTCTATGTTGCCTTGTTAAGTTCACGGTAATCTACACATATCCTCCACTTTCCATTCTTTTTTGGTACCACCACTAATGGGGAGACCCACTTGCTATCAGATATTGGGTAGATGAAATTAACATCCAATATTTTTGGTAATTTGGCTTTCACAATATCTTGAAGGTGAGGATACAATCTCCTTTGAGGTTGACGAATGGGTCTTGCATCTCTTTCAATATAAATGTGGTGAGTACACAATTGAGGATCAATTCCTTTCATATCGGGGTAATCCCATACAAAGGCTGCTTTGTATTTTCGTAATAATTGGACCAATTTCTCTTCTTGTTCAGCAGTGAGATTCTTGTTGATGTTTAGAGTTTTACCTGGCTCAATTTCTACAACCTTGCTATTGTACACAGAAGTAGTAGGTATTGCTTGACCATGAATATATTTGAAAGGATCTTCTTCTTCTTTATTATCAAATGCTGCCTTGATCATGTGACATTGCAAATGAGATCTGGTTTGTGATTTACTAATAAAATTATTAATGATATCATCCTCTATTTGATCTTTAAAATCAAGAGCATTTTCTATAGTTAGAGGTGATCTCATATTTTCCATAAGATATGATGCAGGTGGTTTTCTTGTTTTGATTATTGATAGACTTGGCTAGGCTAGGGGATATAGGGCTAAATTCTTGACATAATTTCCCCTTTTTATGGTCATGTTGCCTTGTCGGCATCCAATATAAGCATCGGCAGTTGCCAACCAAGGTCTACCTAAAATTAATGGATGTCCATCAAGTCGGTTCTTTGGATTGATAACCAAGAAGTCAGTAGGGTATTCCCAAGAATCTACAGATACCATTACATCTTGTAATGTATCTTTTGGTTTGACTACTAATCAGTCAGCCAATTCCAACAAGGTTGTTGTTGGTTCTAGTGATGTAATGCCAAGTTTTTGACAAGTGATAGTTGTTAAAATATTAATTGCTGCTCCCAAATCAAATAAGGCATTTGGAAATGATTGGCCATTGATCTATACTGTCACTATAGGATTTCCTGGGTCTTCATATTTAATGGGTGTTTCCATTCCTAATAATAAATCAGATAAGGTACCAACTATTTGGATAGTAGGACTGGTTTTTGTTCTCCTCTTTGGCTTCTTTATGCATAATTCCTTAATGGTTTTTGCATATATAGGAATATCTTGAATAGCTTGGAGGAGAGGGATTTTTATACATAAATTTTTTAATTCTCCTAGAAGATCAAAATTAGGTTGTTCTAATGGACGAGGTATAATTAATCATTTTGGGAATGGTGGAGAGGAAGTTGTTACTTGTTTTTGACTTCGTTGTTGTTGAACTTCCTTCTCATTTTGTTATGTTTGTTCTATAGGTAACGGATCTTCAATATGGTCATTATTGTTTCTCTCTATTTCCACTATGCGCCCAGACCTTAATTGAAGATCATTGCACTCCCTCAGTTCAGTTTCTACTTTTGGGGGTTCCATTATTTGTACAGACTGAACTAGCCTATTGTTTGGGTTTGGGTTGGGTTGGGCTGGGAGTTGTGGCCTTAAATTTTTCTGGGGGTTTGTATAAGGGGCTGGCAGTGTATGTTGAGAGAGATTAATTGATCTGGCTAGCTGATTTGTAGGTTTTTTCCAGTTTGACTGCCAGGCCTGACTCTGGGAAGTAGAGGGGGACCATTGTGTAAGCCAAAATTGTGGGTAGAAAGGAAAGCTAGGCCAGTTATTTTGGTTTGTTTCATTGGGCCAAGATGTGGGAGGAAATGGCTGTTGTGACCAATTAGGGAAAGGTGCTCGATTCTGCCACATCCCACTATATTGTTGAGCATTATATTGAGGAGGCTGAAAAGAAAATGAATCATTTGGCATACCTGATGGTCATGGCTGCCATTGTTGGTGCTGGTTAAGTAGACATACTACTTCTAATTCTTCTTCTGCCTCCTTATAAACTGCTTTTAGGCCAGGAAGCGAAGGACATCCTTCTGTAGGGTGATCTTTCGTGCAAATGGCGCAGACATTATCCAATGGGCATTCTTTGTGGCTGTGTTTCTTTCTACATTTGGGGCAGAATATTGCCAAGTTTTGCTCTGCTTCTGCCTATTTCTGTTTGGCTTGCATAATGTCGAACTGCGTTGTTAGAGTCCCAAGTATGTCTATCTTAAAGTCTTCTAGCAGATTTCCAATCTCTGCACGAGTCAAACCTTCATTAGAGGTCGTATTTTCCCTTGTAATTATATCATGTTCTGCTGATTTCAACCTTGTATTGCCCCTCGAGCACCTGATACACAAATCAATGATGTCAGGATAGCTTTCCTGATATATATCACCTTTTCCCATAATATTCAATATTTCAACCCATTGATCTTTCATTCCCCTAATTAATGCGGTTTTCAAAACATTATCAGGTAAGGGTGAAGATGCATAAGGGGATCTCTGAAGATTGTATTGGAACCGTTCCACATACTCTTCCAAGGTCTCATTTGGTTTTGCTTTCATTTGGAATATTTCATCTTTTAATTCCCGAGACCTGTAATAATCTTGATATTTCTTTAAGAATGCAGCCTTCATATGATCACAATCAGTTATGACACCCCCACCTAATCCCATAAACCATCATAAGGCTGTCCCTTTTAACATAGAAGGGAATAGTTTTAGTTTTTGGGCATCGGTGGTGTAATCATATCCTCTACACAACACATCAAATTCAAACAAAAATGCATCTGGGTCTTCTGATGTTAAGCCATGAAATGTGGGAATATGTTGAAGGGGAATAGCTTTCATAGGTGCGTTGACTGTAGTATCCACTACAGGATATTGCAGCGTAGAAGTCTATTAGTTCTGATTTTGGTTCTGAGCCATTTGATCAAAGATAAGCCAATACCACTATGGGATTTCTAGGGAATTTCTAGGTTGACGAGCAAGGGTAGGAATAGCTTTGACAACACTCCCTTTGTCTAGGATAATAAGTGTTTCCTGTTGTCCTACTGTTTGAGGTGATTCAGGACCTTGGTTCTGAATAAGTTGAACAACACTCCCTTTATCTAGGCTGCTTATTGTTTGGGAAATTTTAATAGGAGATTTTGAGTCTCTAGTTTCTCTCGTTTCCCCTTCTCCTTCTCGAAGATTGCTAGAGTTCCCTTCTTGAAGGAAACTTATGCAAGGATTCTCAATTTCTTGGGAATCTTTCTTAATTCCCTCTATTTGACTATGTATCTCAGCGAAGGCTTCAGATGGTGATTTTGTAGCCTGAAGGGAACTAGTAGGCTGTCTATAAGTATTTTTTTTAAATCCTTCTGATGGCTGAGATTCAGTTCTTTTAAGGATTTCGTCAATAAAGGTCGTGCGCCCAAGGGTCACCGGTCCCTTAGGTTTTTCAGTTTTAGGAGGAATTTTGTTTTTCTTAATTGGTTTAATACCCAATTCTTCGCAAGCAGAAGAAAATCAGTTGTTCATTACTCCTTTAAAATGGCATACACTCTCCCTGGCAACGGCGCCAAAATGTTGGGTCATAAAAAGGTATCTTTTGAACACCTAATTAGCCTACATTAATCATCAATCCGGGAGCCACTTTTTATTTCAAGAGTGTACTCTGTCTGAGGCTGAAATTATCTAAGAGCAATGTTGTGAACATGTAGTACAAAATATCAAATTCAAAAGTAATAAATGCTCATAAAGAAACCTAATTACAGTGACATGAATGGAAATATTAAACTACATCAATCTTGCAAACATCGATCAGGGATGCAATAGCAGTAACTCTTTCCCTTAGAAATCGATGTAAGATAACCAATCTGGGGATTTGGAGCAATAACCTCTATCCTCTACAGTTGGAGATCTTAAAGAAATTGAAACGAAAGTAGACTCAATGAAATCAACTTAAAAGGAACTAAATCTATAAAGGAACAGCAACATGTAACCATAACTTGTCTATTTGCAAATCGAAAACTATAATGAATAGAAATAGAACAGCAGTATGAAATGAACAGAAATTACAATTCTAATGTGATCAAACAACTAAATCTTCACACTCGAACCTGTCGATAGTCAATCACTATACAACAATCAATCATAACAAACCATAAATTAATGGAACAACAACTCAATTCAGATGCATAACAACAAAGCCATATAATGATAACAAGGTAATTGATTGACAAATGCGTTTCCTATAAGAAATTAGATAGCAATGGATTTGTACTTGATCTAACAACAATAAATCAATTTTGTAGTGGAAATAAACATTAATCACACTTCACGCGATAGTAAACAAGAATTAAGAATACAAACAGCAAAGTGATTCCACCAGAGCCGAGCCCTTAGCACTAGTGAAATACCACTGGGCTAACTCAGAAATTTAGAAAATGGAGAAAACCTATGTCTTATATTAAACCAACATAAAGCATTACAGATGGAGTTCTCTCACGACCGAGAGTCAATAAACCATTAGATTACAGAAGAAATGTAGAGTCTTTCAACTAAACTCTCTCTCTCAACAATCGTCCCCCTGTCTCTAAAGATCATTGCTTCATATATTAACTCTTCGATGGAAAAATCAAGGACTGTGATGAGTTTGAACAGCGATCCCTCAAGATCGAAGGATCCTGAGGGATTTGCTCCTCTCTGTTTAGTCACCATTCTGTTTACTTTTTTCAAGGCCGAGCTATCCCCTGCCTTTTCTGGGCAATTCGTTCAGATCTCCTTGCCTTCTGTTGGATATGGTTCAACACTGATGGAGTAGCAGTTAGATTATTCTCATCCACGCCTTTGGTACAACTGGTCACCTCTTCGAATTCATGTTTTGTCAATCAAAAATAACCTTTAGTCATATTTTTTTACTAAACATAAACCTTTCCAATTCTATTGCAATTCTTATGATAAATTACCTTTCCAAGGCAAACAGAAGTATATCTATGGTAAAAGAATGAATAAATGCATAGTAATTTCATACCTCTTTCACTGCCCAACAGGAATGTTTGTGGGCTAGAGCGAAACTTCAAAGGCCTATAGAGTCTATGTGCCTGGTCAAAGGGGAGTGGAGATATGCCATGATGTTACCTTTGACAAAGATGCTTCCCTGAGGAAGGTAATCAATCTTCCAAGATCTGAAGAAGATCATGAAGCAAGGGCTGGAAATCAAGAAGAACCCAAGGATGAGATGATGCCCGATGTTGAAGGATCGATGGACCTTATTGATCCACCTCCTTCAATGAAGAGAAAACTAGCATGGCTTAGGGACACTATCGAGGATGTCTAGAGACATATGGCCTCAACAGGGACATTCCATGAAAGCAAGAAGTTGAATAGATACCAAGGATTTCTAGTAGCCATGAGTACAATCATACAATCTGAGCCTGGATATTTTGAGGAATTCGTAAAGCATCAAGTCTGGAAGGATGTTATTCACGAAGAATATGAGTCCATTATGAAGAATGATATATGGGATGTGGTTCTGAGACTGGAGGAAAAATCAGTTGTCACCTTGAAATGGCTCTATAAGATCATCATGGATCTTATGGTAGTGCTGAAAATTTCAAGGAAAGATTCATTTCCCATGGCTTCTCTCAAAATAAAGGTGTAGAATATGATGATATATTTGCACCTGTGGCCCGATATACCACCATCTGATTTATCATAGTCCTTGCTGCTACGCAAGGATGGAATCTTCATCAGATGGATGTGAAGACTGCATTTCTGCATGGTGCGATAAAGGAAGAGGTGTATGTAGATCAACCTATAGGGTTCGAAGTCCAAGATCGAGATACCCATGTTTGTAGGTTGAAGAAATCCCTCTATGGGTTGAAGCAAGCACCCAGAGCTTGGTACGAGAGGATATATAGCTACCTACTGAAGGTGGGCTTCAATCGTAGTAATGTTGATTCGAACCTTTACTTCAAGGTTGATAGAGAAAAGCCTCTCATTTTGGTGTTGTATGGGGATGACCTCTTCCTGACAGGTGTTGACCCTCTCATTCATTAGTGTAAGAGGGAACTCACTTCTAAGTTCGATATGAAGGACCTAGGACTGATGCATTACTTCCTAGGCCTGGAGGTCTGGCAGAGACCTGGAAAAATTTTCATTTCTCAAGGAAAATATATTGTGAAGCTTCTGGAAAGATTTGGAATGGTGGACTATAAGTCTGTGTCAACCCCGATGGAGCTCAAATTTAAGAAGTTGAGTGGCAGCATTACTGGGCCCGTGCTAGCAATTCCTACTGAGTATCGTCAACTTGTAGGGGCTTTGATGTTCTTAGTGAACACCCATCCGAACGTATGTTTTGCAGTGAACACTTTGAGTCAAAATATGGTTGAACCTCATCACATTCGCTACGTTGGTGCCAAAAAACTGTTGAGATATCTTCGGGGCATGATAAACCATGGGCTAAGATACACTGTCGGGAGCATGACACTCCATGGATATACTGATGTCGATTGGGCTAGTAGTGTTGTGAATCTCAAGAGCACATCAGGATGTTGCTTCACACTTGGGTCTGCTTCGATATCATGGATGAGCAGGAAGAAGAAGTCAGTGGATTTGAGCACCACTGAGGCTGAATACATTGCAGCGCCTATGGCCTATTGTGAAGTAGTTTGGTTGTGAAAGCTCTTCAATGAGATGTTTGGAAATGTGCTAGATACCATCATGATACTCTGTGATAACTAGATTAGGGTTCGGTTGTCCGACAATCTCGTGTTCCATGATCGATCCAAGCATATTGATATCAAGTACCACTTTATCTGGGATATGGTACAGCGAGGCGCGGTAAGGCTCGATCATATAGAAACTAATGAGCAGGTCGTGGATATTCTCACAAATCCCTTGGGGAAGGTCAAGTTCCTAACCTTGTGTGAGAATCTTGGAATCGTAGAACGACCCTATGTTAAGGGTCCTATTGGACAATGATTTTTGGGAGCTCTAGGGGGCTTTGGGGATAGCTTCTCAGAGCTATAAGCAACCACAGGTCTAGGTTTGTTGAACCTTGTTGGTGTGATTCTACCCCACCATTATGATGTTGAGTCAATTCACCTCTCATGATCTGTGCCCCGTATGCTTCCTACCCATTGAGTCTCGGACTCATGGGAAGTGCATCTCATTTGGCTAGTGAGGTGGGAAAAGCTAGAGACCAATAGCAGAGATCGATGGACGCATCATAGATTTTCATATTATATATGTCTAGGATGGCACGTGTCTAACCACTTGATCTGGGATCAAGTCTAGTGAGGTTTTGGAACTCCAACTGACTTCGAGTCAGGTAAACCAACTTCAGGTTGGTATGTGACTCTTTTGAGTCCTATAGAGGTTTCAAACCTCTGGGTTGAATTTTTCAGTCGAGAGTGATGTATTTGTGACTCACCCTTTTTTTCTGAAATAAAGAAGCCAACAAAGCAAGTTACAGTAGGATGACGCACGATGTTTGGATGGCACAGATGGATGGAGTTCTCCCTAGTTGAGAGGGAGTGTTAATTTTGGACAACTAGGTCCAAACTCCATGTTGTGATGCTTAGATAAAGATGCCAATAATTTTATTGGATTCCTCTTTTGGAGAGGTGCAAGATCAATCTAAAGATCATATTGATCCGATGAGCAGAAAATTTATTTTGAATTAAATCCACTTATGTGCAAGGTTGGCCAGAATTGAAATGTAGGCTTGAAGCCCCAGCAGATGTGTCACACACCCTCACTGATGGATATATATAGGTCAACGTTGGAGGTAATTTTCACTCTCACATCATCACACATTATCTCTCTGCATCTGATTGGTTTGATCATCACTTGGAGTCTCTTCTTCTCCACACGTGGGAAAATTGCAGCAAAGACATTTCTGTTTTGACCTAGGGTTTCAGCGCAGATTTGTAATATGCATTTATTTCAAGTTCTATAATTTGTCTTCTAAAATTAACTGTAGCTAATATCCATATATTTTGGACATGCTTCCAAGTTTTACAAACCCGGATTGATAATTAAATACTTTTGTTAGTTTACCTAGTAAACTGACCTAGCAGTAGCCATATTAACTTTTGTGAGCACTTCCACTACGAGACTAAGATGAAGTAAACATTTCTTGGTTGATCCTAGTGGATGTTTCCTCAATTGAATGTAGCTAATTATCATACTTGAGAGGATAAAATGGCTATACTTCTTCAAAGAAAAGGTTTATGGATGAATTTGACAAAACCCCTTCCTAGTTGTTTTCGAGAGTGGTGACCTAACACATTTGAAGGAGGTTAAAGCTCAACACATGTTCAAAAAACAAAGGCTACTTGATGCTTCCCCCAAATAACAAATCTACAACTCTTCATTGGTGCTCTATAAAATCAATTTTATATTGATTTGGAAGTAGAAAAAATCAAAGCTTCCCTAACCAACCATCAATCGTTTAGAAAACCCTCTAATACTCCTTTTGATTAAAGGGTATCTTAAGAGGTCACCTTTTAAGAAACCATCCAAGCTCAGGATGGAAACTCACCATTATCAATTTTGTTGATAACAATACATCCCCTTCGATGTCGATATTACGAATGGCAACATTACTACTCCCACCTCTTTTCTTCTTCAGGATGTCATTTTAATGAATTGGATTATAAATGTCACATCATTCTATTTTGGGGTCAAACATTTTAATAACTCATTCATCACATTGTTATTATCACTTGTGGTTCCAATTTCATTCATTGCAAACCTTACAATCTTATCCATTACATGAAATTGCAACCCCTTTTAGAATTATCTCATTAGGATGCTCTTTGTCACACTTTAGGCACTTGAAATATAATGTGTTGTTACATTTCAAACTATCACGTGCTAGACATCTATTGTCTCACTTATGTCCAACTTCTCCACTTTCCAACTTCTTCACTATTTAATCATAACTCAGTGTTTGGTTTATTAAAACCTTAAATCATGTCTCTACGCAATATTACTCTCTCTCGGTGTTCATTGTCTTCGATATATTTCAAGTGGATCATTGCTTAAATCTTGTCTTTGTTCAAGTGTCATTCATACAGGTCCTTGAGGTTTCTTCAAAAACATTTTTGTGTCTGTCATATTTTTATCTTTAAGCTACAATAACTAATAAATTGAATTCTATAAATTATTGGTTCACACAGTATGATTCATTTATTGAATATAATCTATTGAATTTAAAAGTATCTAATTCTTTAGAATGTTGACCCTTTAAAAAATATCAATTTACACATACATACTTTTAATTTCTATTTGAAATTCCAAGATAAGTATTACTTTGATACCTTCTAAATTTTTGCAAAATGCTATGAATGTAATTCATATAAAAAATAATAAATGTAAATATAAATGTAATAATAATTAATAATTAATTAACTAATAGTTAGTTAGTTAGTAATGAAGAGGCATTTCTTAGAGACATGAACATTCATGAAAGGACACATGCCTAGGTATATAAGCGAGCCCTCATTGTAATCATTACACACACCTTTTGTACATTTAATAATTTTTATATACAATTATTACTTGTCCAACAATGGATACTTACATATTTTAGTTCTTCTGAATTATTCTACTACATGTGAACCTTGTTTGTTACATGCCACGTTGGTAGATCCCGACCTTTGACCATTATCTTTCATCAACCTTCTTTTCGTCACAAATTGAATTGTTTCGCTACAAAAGAGTTTCTTCGTTTCACCATTAGGCCTTTGACCTATAAGAGAATAGAAAAAAAAAATTATAAAAAGAAATTCAAAATGAAAAAAAATATTAAAAAAAATAAAAGGGATATAAAGAAATAAGTTAAACAAAAAAAAATGACTTACTTGCTAGTTGCACTGGAGCAGCCATACATGGCCTCGTTAAACATCCCTCCTTCATAGCTAACGAGCCTAGGAGAAACAATTCACCCAACCCTCTATCCGCCTTAATTCCCCCACCAATTTTTCATTCATTACACTTGATTCTGCTTGCCAATGTCCATGACCATTGCCGCCACCACTCGACCAGGTACATAGCTACAACCTAGCTCTTGATGACCACCAAACGCAGCCAAACATACCACCATCGAGCGTCACCACGAACTGTGCCTCACTCATCACACCCAGTATCACTGCCAGGCCACTCACAGCCCCACACAACACTCGCACATCGTTGCATCCACTGCTGCTAGATTTTTTACGCCGATTAGAGATCCATATTTCTTGTCACCTTCACCAAAGTCGCCGCCTAAACCAATGAATAGTCACTACTATTTTCATCCCCATCTTGCGTTCTCCAACCACCATCACCATCGTATGTTCTCCAACCACAAAATCATACAATAGTTTCAAAAAAACATTGAACTAACCACTCAGTGCTTCGTGGAATCTACCCCATTCATTCTTTTACACCCTCCATACAGCTCTCACACACATAATTGTGTTCTTCGGTGGTAAAAATATAATAAATTTGTATGTTATAGGGTGATTGAGTGTGCTTATTCTTTGTTTCCATCGATATAACAAATTGATAATCATGATCAATGTGACTTTTGAAATTACCTTGAGCAACGTCTCATTAAGAAGGTGTTGTTGACTTCACGTTCCACTATTGGGGCTAGTGGTTTGTAAATGGAATATGTATGATTAGAATTTCACTTTTAATAAAATATCATAGTCGAGATGCTTCCATGCGTATGTTTTGAAAATAGTAGGACTATTCTTATCGTATTTGAAATGTATGTTATTTAACTTATTCTTATGCTTATGAACTATTTCATTTGAATTTGTATGAAACTTGTTGAATGTGATTTATTGTATTATTTCATCATTGTTAACATGTGAACTATTTTTCATATTAGCATGTGATGTCATTAAATTTCATGTGTTCCTTTCAAGTTACGCACTATTATAGGCTTTTAAGGGGCTCACTTCTTTTCCCTTCATGTGTTGGAACCTTCATGCATCACACTTGACTTTCCACAGGGTCATACACTTGCTCTCACCAAAGTCACCGTACATCACTTTATGTTTATTTGCAGCTAAGGAATATCATTAACACCCATTGTTGGGACTCCTACACCAAACAGTGTGAGGTCTAATTGGGACTTCATATCGGAAAGATCCCCTGAATGTTTAGAGGTCTATCACCGTCAACACAACCCTGTGTTTGTACGAAATTAGAGGTGAAAGTGCTATAGGCACAACAGGTTCTACTCATGTCACCCTCATTCATGAAATCAGATCAAGGTGTTCAAAGAAAACTCCTCCAACTAATTACAGTGAAAATTTCTTATGAAATCATAAATGAACATGATTCTAACTACAAAGGTGAAAATGGCATTCATTAAATGTAGATGTTAATTGAAGTTTCATTAAAGGAAAAGGATAATATATTTGCAGAATTAAATCATGCTACTCTACTTTTACACTTAATCAAATCAATAACCTACTTGCATGCACCATTTTTCTACTTACACATGCTTGAAAATGAGGAATCCAATCTTTAACATACCTATGAAGAAAAATACTAATTATAACTCGGTTTTGCTATCTGGTAGTTGCAGTGAGGAAAGGATGAGGTTGGAGTGGTATTAGAGTCTTCCCTAATCATCAAATCATAGTTTTGGGGGCATTATTCAACTTAAATATTGCAGAGTCAAATTATGGAGAAAAACTGGTTGAAGACAATGTTACATGTTTGCTACATGAGGTGCTACAAGAGGTCTTGTATTTCTACAGGAGACCCTATTTTGCTAAAGTAGGGTATGAGAGATTATTGAGGACAAAAATGGTGTCTTGAAGGTAGAATAAGGTGGATGAAGGTAGAATGAGGTGAATGAAGGGTGTGGAAGCCCCTTATCCAAGACTAGTATCCCTCAGAGGTCTATTTTGCACCAAAGTTGAGGCCAATATGTCCTTCATTTATCTTAACAAAGTGACTTCAGAGATAGGTTTGGAAGCAAGGTGACGTTCCTAGGAGGAAGGTGGATAGGTCAAGGTGGATGTGGAAAGGTGTGCCACCATTGCAAATCAACATGATTCCTGCAGCTAGTCAAATACATGCATCAAATGATCATTATTGTAGAAAAGTAAATTAGCATGGAAAATATGAGTTGAATTTTATTCAAGTCTACTCTAACCTTAAACACAATTCCAATTGTCAAACCAATGCTTCTAACTCCTAAGTTGCAAAGATTAAACATGCAGAAAAGTTGCAATCAAATAATTAACAATTTCCAAGAAATCATAAACAGATACTTTTGAGTTGTTGTTATGGATATTTCCAATCACTCTTCCCACAAGAGAGGAGATATGAAAGCCTACAATTACAAGGTTTTATGATATAATATATACTAAAACAAGGAAAGAATTAGAATACTTTGAAAAAAGAACAAGAAATAATACAAAAGAGGGACTAAAGCCTGTGGGTTGGGCCCAAACCCATGTTAATTTCAAATTGTTCTATGTTGTAACAATTACTTTATCCTAATTCCAAACTTCAATTAACAATATTTCCAATTAAAATTATCCTTTCCATTCATCAAAAATAATTGAAGATAGAACAATAAATGCAATGAAAAGGGATACAATCAACACATCAACAAGAGGCACCAGATTTGGTCAAAGACCAAGGAAAACCCCAGTATGGGGAAAACACTTTGAAATTATTCCTCTATTATATTGTCATAAAATGTTCAATAAAGACTACAATGAGCCCAATACAATATGATCAAAAATATAACCCAACAACTTCAGAAACCAATATATAGTGGTATAATATATCATAGATAATTTGATTCAGACTTTAGACAACTTCATAAAAATTTGGATGATGGTCAACTGTGGTCAAACCCATGGAAGCTCCCTTCAAGTTAGCATGGGTGCATATTTAGGTATTGGATGCTACCTTGGCTATAGCATGCTTGTGTCGAGGGGAGAGTTTCTCCAGTTTTGTTCCAACGTCCAGAAAATAAACCCTTAATTTTATGCAAGCTTCAGATCTGTGACTTCGAACCTACGTACGACCTTTTCCTTTGCCAATGTACCAAAGCAAATTAAACAAAAGAGAAGAAGATGCTTGATGCTATGATGTCCAAATGGGCTTCTAGGTCACTTGTATTTATAGGCTTCTAAGGGGTGTCCAATTATGTCCATTTGATGTTGAGGTCGACCTGTCCAAATGTGTATGTGAGTGAAGCTGACCTGATCCAATATCCATGAGTGGGTGGAAAATCAAAAACCAACTTCTGCTTATCTGAATGAGGTGATCTTTAGGTATATTTTGGTCCTCTCGAAAATAGAAACTCAATTCCATCATCATCTCTATAAAATTAGTTTTTAAAAGTGGAATTTGACCGCAGTTGCATAATTTTAACACTCACCTCTCAAATAAGGAGAATTCCACCTATAAAACATGTTGATCGATCAATGTGTCATCCTGTCATCACATGCACCGATATGCTCAACTTAGATAGAAGAGAAGAAGATGCTTGATGTTGTGATCTACAAATGAGCTTTTAGGTCACTTGTATTTATAGGCTTCTAAGGTATGTCCAATGATGTCCATTTGATGTTGAGGCTGACCTATTTGAATGTGTATGTGAGTGAAGCTGACCTTATCCAATATCCATGAGTGGATGCTTGATCTTCTATTTGTACAGAACAAAATTAGATAGAGGAGATGAAGATGCTTCATGTTGTGATCTCCGAATGAGCTTCTAAGTCACTTTTATTTATAGGCTTCTAAGGGGTGTCCAATGATATCCATTTGATATTGAGGCAGACTTGTCCAAATGTGTATGTGAGTGAATCCGACCTGATCCAATATCCATGAGTGGGTGAAAAATCAAAAACCAACTTCTGCTTACTCGAGCGAGGTGATATTTAGGTCAATTTTGGTCCTCTTTATAAGAGGAACTCAATTCCATAATCATATCCATCAAATGAGTAGTCCAATGTGGAATTTGATCGCATCTATATAATTTTAACACTCCCTCTCAACTAGGGATAATTCCACTTGTAAATCCTGTCCATCGATCAATGTGTCATCTTGCCATCATGTGTACCAATATTCTCAACTCTGTCTACTGAAACATTCTTGAATATAAAGAATAAGAATTACTGGGGAGAAAAAGCTACCATCATCTATCTATCAGGCTACTACATGAAATCTCAATGTGCGGGTTACTACCCAGAAATGTGTCAGTGGGCTGCTACCTGGAAATACGTCATTGGGATACTATCTAGAAATGTGTCATCAGGTTACTAACTAGAAATATTCATTGTGATACTACATGGAAATGTCAACGAGCTACTACGCAGAAATTTCACGGGGGACTCTACTATTCAACCCATATCGAGCAATAGGTGATGTAGGGGAGCTTCTACTCAACCCATCCTATCGCTTACCAATGTTCCAAATAATGACCCATAAGAATCATGTGGTATAACACCTGCATCGTAATCTATCTTGGACAAGATACCCAACTTACCAAGAGGTAAGGATCACATGCCTCCAATCCTCCTCAACTGTTGGTCAATGGAGGGAGATAATCCCAACAAGCCCAACTTGTGGGTATGATGCCAAATAGGGTATACTCTATGATGACCAATATAGGGGGAGCTACTACTCCAACCCTATGGGTAACAGAAAGGGGTGATGCCCTATTTTCTAGAATTCCCTCCACCCCATGAGCCCTTCATATCAATTCCTCACCATGGGAGCTCAAAAAGGGGGGGATAGTTTTTCTTAATTCCCTCGATCAATCATTCCCCTTATCAGGATGGGTCACATCCATCAGTCCAAGTTATTATTTGAAGACCAATAACTTCCCTTTTAGAAAAGCCTTTGTGATAATATCTCCAATCTTCTCCTTTGTTGATATGTGATGGATACGAATGACTCATCTTTGTACCATATCACGAATGAAGTGGTATTAGATCTCTATGTTCTTGGACTTGACATGAAATATGGGATTCTCTACCAGTCGGATCCCACTCTTGTTGCCACAATATATCACTTCAGTGTCTAAGACCTGCTCAAATATCTCTCCAAAGAGCTTGCTCAACCAAACTGCTTCGCATTTAGCCATTCTAGGGAAAATATACTCTTCCTCGACGGTACAAAATGCTACAGACTTTTGTTTCCTTCTCATCTAGGATATCATGGCCAATCCAATACTAAAACAACATCCAAATGTACTCTTCTTGTCAATAAAATTTCCCACTTAGTCAACATCAGTGTATCCATGAAGTCGAACATCTCTGACAGAGTATCTCAAAACAAGTGTAATCATCCCCTGAAAATATCTCAAAATGTGTTTTGCAGCGGTCCAATGTGCATGGAGAGGATTGGTCATGAATTGACTCAACATGTTAACTGTATAGAATATGTACGGGCAAGTGTTCAAAAGGAAGATCAGAGCCCCTATTGTGCATCATCCGCATATCCTTTCTATATTTTATTTCGAAAATAAAAAAGTAAAAAAAAATATGGAAATTCAAAAAAACATATGTTATAGTATGAAGTTTTAATACTGTATCATAAAAAAACAAATGAAATGTTTTTACAAAGCTTGATGTACATTAAATTAGTCATAAAGCTTTATTTGAATATGTATATTTTAAAAGCTTAAGCTTCGAGCAACTTCTCGAGTGGAAGTGGTGATCGTGAAAAATTGGTTTCGGATAAGTTAATGCGGGGGGGGGGGCGGAAAGCTCGTTAGTTATCAAATCCGGATCCCCCGTAGTTGACCAGTTAGATCTCCGGTGAGCCATGATCAATGGCTTGGATTCATTGCGAGGGGTCTAGGTCGAATTTTTCCGCCGTACTCTAGGACCCCCCGCAGGGACGTCAACAGGCAAGGTGGGAGACAACTGTCATCCTCTTTCGAAGGTTTTGTACACGTCATTTCGGCATTTATTACAGATTTTCGCAGGTATTAAATGGTTCTTTGTCCCATTCTCATTTGTTTGTGGTTCTTTTTCCCTGTGAGTCGTGCTCCCGCCACCTTTCCATTGTCCAATACCCCATGAGTTGTTTCCATTGTCTGTCTGCCATGGCGAAACAAGCCTCTCTGCCCAGTTCATCAAGCTTCAGTCCTCTCATGGACAGTGAAAAGGAAGTCCAAGATACCCTGTCATCCATCAATAATCCCTTGTTGTATCACCAAGTGACCCTAAACGCTGAGAAATCCCCAGTATTTTTCGCCATGAAGAATTTCGGTGTCTTGTCCGCCTGTATTCCGAAATCCCACTTGTTTCGTGAGTTCATCTCATGGCTGGTCTCTTCAATGTATCCTGGTAAATGTATCATAATGAATTCACAGGGAGAAGACGTTCTGCAGGTATCAATGCCATTAATCCGCCAAGCATTGTGCTTTCCCGAAAATGAGTCACCACTCCAATTTTCTGAAGATTCATTGGCTCATTATTTTGAAGACCTTTCAAATGAAGAATTCAGTCTGTGTATGTCATAGTTGAGACCAAATTCAAAGGAGCCCCAGCTAGAAGGAGAAGAATTTAGCCTGGAAGCGTTCAATGTTGAGTATAGACCAATTCTAAGTTGCATTGCAGAGATTTTGGGCAAAGAAAATGACCAGACAGTTGATAAATCAGTCTTGGGAATGTTCGCGCTGATGATGAAACCGGGGGTGGTTCTCGACATTTCGTCTTTTTGGAAGGAAATCATAAATTCTCAATTGATGGCCTTTCCTCTTACAGGTTTCTTCAGATTCCCATCATTGATTGTTTGCTTATTTTTATATCAAAATGTCGAAGAATTCATGAGTTTGGGATTAAATATAGTGGACGTCAATAAAAATAAACAATCAGTTTTCTTTTGGACTGATATGACTAGAAAGGAAGGAATTGAAGTAGGGCTATTTGAGTTTGCTAGTCATTACATGTCTATTTCTTATAGAATTTTGAATGGAGAACCTCCTCCATGTTTTTTACCAGAATCCCGAGAGTTCCTACAGCTAGGACCAAGTTGCATATTCGGAGATTGGTTTGTGTTTGAAGAGTATTCAGAGATAAGGTTGTATGGAGCTAGCATTGAGCCCTATAAGCTCCCAACTTTTGTACCCATGTGGCTTTTTGCCTTGGAATTCATAAGACAGATCCTTAATGTGGATCAGGTACACTTTCTTCCCATGAAGAAAGGTGTTATGTATAAATTGCCTATGAGTGTGGGGCCTTTTGTGGTCAATACGAGACAAGCTTTTGATGAAGTTTCTAAAATGTTGGAAGAGACACAGTTGTTGTTAGGAGAAATATGGCCTTATGATCCTCATGCAATAATTTCTCAGAGAAGGATTGAAAATGGATACGCCGCGTTTTCCCATGTAAGCAGACCTGATCAGGAGAAGCTGGCAAATCCAGGCGAAACAAGTACATCAAAAACCAGCATTCAAACACCTGCTATTATGGAAAGGACAAGCAAAAGAAGTAGAGAAAATGTTGTTGAAATAGATGATGAGGAGCCCAGAGAGGAAAAAAGGACCAAATTAGCAGAAGACCATTCTTCCAACTCGCCTGGTTTTACTCTCCATGTCAATGAAGAACAAAATGTCCCCTCTTCTCCTAGAGGACATGAACTTTATTCAGAGAAGATGCCTTCAGTAAAACAAATATTTACACAGATTGAAGAAAGAAACCAGAGGATAAAAGCCAATGTAGAAGTGCAAGCAGAACATCACATAGCTGCTGATCAGACCAGATTATTGACTGTAATGGACCTTGAAAAGGATCAATTTAGGATGGCTCTGTCACATCCAACAGGAATGTCCCTTGGATCTTCGAGCAGCTTTAATGAGGTAAACATAACCATGGATGTTAAAAAGATCCCACCGTGGGATAAAATGAATCTTCATATGCAGACCGGGCAGCTAATTGTAAATGATTTAAGCAAGACTAATGCCACAGCAGTTAAGACTGAAAACATGCTTGCAAAAGTCATTAGACAATTCAAAATGGAGAAAGCTAATTCAAGGGCACTGTCAATTCAAAATGAAGAATTGAAGAAGATCATTATGAAAATTGGTGTGGATCCTAATGATAAAGCTGCAGTTCAAAATCTTATGAAAAGTGCAGAAGTAGAAATATCCTCATTGAGGAAAAAGCTAAAATTACCAGCTACAGAGCACTCAATGGCTGCAGAAGTAGCTGAGGTGGAGAAAGAAAAGGAAGAGTTATGTCTACAGTTGTTACATAAGGATGAAGAGTTGTCCAAAATGAAGCAGATTGCTATATCTCTGCAGAATCATATTGAAAACCATACTTGCACTCTTGTTGTTCCTACAGGTGACATTGATGCAGATCCTCAAACACAAGTTGTTCAACTCAGCACAGAATTGAAGATGGCTGAACGAGATCTTAAGCAAGCTCAGTCAGATTTAGAAACAGTTACTAAGATCATGAGAGGATGGGAAGATAAAGCAAATGAAAACAAGCAGAAACTAAAAAAGGCCGAGGATGACATTAAAGATCTCAAAGAGAAGCTAAAAGGTAATATCTCACTTTTAAGAGCTAAAGATATTATTTGGATTGAAATTATATCTGAAATGAAATCCAATTGGGATTCCTTAAAAATAGTTGTCAGGGAGAAAAGTCTCATCACAGAACATGAACAGGAGATATTATCTAAGAAACAGACAGCCCTTAAAAGAGCAAATTGGGCTAAGAATTTCATGAATTTTATCAATTCTAAATCAGATGAAGAACTAGAAGATATGGGAATACAAGATAGATATTTTTATGCTGAGGAAGTTAAAAAAATGATAGTTAAAAATGATCTCTGGATAATTGTAGAGAAAAGGCTGCTGGGAATTAAAGAAGCAGTGAAGAAGTTTGACATATCTTTTGATAAATTAACCAGAACAGGGTTACCTTCATGCTAGACCAAAAAGGGAAATATTTTAACATAGAAATTTTATGAAGACTCATTAACACTGGCAAAAAGCAAGGCGGATGGCAGACATGAAAAGGCACAAATTTTAAAGGGAGAAATAATGTTCAACTTTTTGCAGAGACATTTCAATTTGCTATGGATGGTAAAAACACTTTTCTCAGGAAAAATTACTCACAGTCTAGCTATTGCATTTAGACTGGAATATCTTAGTTATAAGAATTCCCCGACAACTCAAGGTGAACTGTGGAAGCAATGCAAGACATTTTCCATAGACTCAGCAAAGGAGACTCCAATGGCCCAGCCACAAGTGGCCATTTATCTAGCAACTATTTCGGGGGCACCTGTTCACATAGATTAGAAATTTTCAAATTTTCATTATATTTTTCTTGAAATCATGTAAATGTAATAAGACTTTTTCGAGGCATGTACCTCCAATGACAGTTAGTAGTCTAAGAAGTTAGTGTTAGTTAGAGCAGTTAGAATCAGTTTCATTACTGGAAACTGTCTTGTGATACTGTATTTAAAGACAATTTGAAGAAAGATGAGGGTTCTAAGTTTTGGACCTTGAAGCCTAATTTTGTACTGAAAGATATTGAATCAATGAAAAGTTTTGCAAGTTTCTATCATTCTATCTATGTTGAATAGTTTTCCAGTTCTCATTTCGTTTCCATTTCTATGAATAAAATAGAGTAATTTGAGCTGCAAGTCTCTTGATATATGTGTATATAAGAGTTGAATAAACCTTAATGGGCGCTCCTCTATTTTAACTTTATCGTTACTCACTTCTTTCAGGGTTTGATAATGGTAGATTCTATTTCAAACAGCATATCAAATTGAAATCCTTTCCTTTCTTGTTTCTTCCATTCATTCACTTCAGCATAAGGAGAATATGGCATTGCAGAACATGCATGGGTTTGATATTTGATGATTATATTATTAATGTTTGAAGTTTTATAAAACAGAGACATTCTATATATCTGTTTGTGACATAATATAATAATTTCTTGAGCACAAGTTCCTTTACACAGCAAGGAATTGTTTCTTGAGGTACAACATTAATAATTGGCGCCGTTGCCGGGGACCGAAGATTCGAAGTTTTTCCCTAGGTTTTTGTTTTACATTTCCTCTGGTTGTTCAGAGAGGAGGAAATAGTATGTTGTGTTTGTTTTAAAATAGCTCTGGCTCCCAAGAAACCTCACACGAGGTCGGATACCTCTCAGCAAAAATTTCTTGTTTTGTCTGATCCCGAGAAGCTTGTCTCAAAGAGGGGCCAGAAACCAAAAATATTTGATTCACCAGAAGTTTCACTGCCTGCACCAGACAACAGATCACGCACTTTCTCATCCAATAAAGTCTCCAAGAAACTCATTTTCTCGGAAGGGGAATTATCATCATCACCCATTCATTTTCAAGAACCAACTTTAGAAGAGCAATCTTTGGAGTTTGTGTCCTTTCCGTTTACAGAAAATCAGCCCCATATAGTTGCCATCTCTTCTGCAATTTTTCATACTCCAAATCCTATATCAGTTGTTCCACCTCATTCATCCCCACCAACAATTGGTACTCATTTTACTCCCGCTCAAGGAGCAGTAAATCCGGGCATAGTCATGGTGGCCCCTGCTTTCTTGATGAATAGATATGCACCTTTAAATCTACCCCAACCACTGCATGATATGCCTCAGGAGTATCTCAAGTTACTCCATAGATTTACTGGTGAAGATGAAATAACTGCAGAACAGCACTTGCCCCTATTTTGCACATTTGCTGAGAATCTAAATGTTGAACATTTGGATGTTGTAATGATACTTTTTGTTCAGTCTCTAAGTGGAGAGGCAAGGAAATGGTTTAAAGGATTGCCTAATGGTTCCATAAATGATTGGGATGGATTAGAAATACGTTTCATCGAGAGATGGGGCGAAAAGAGGGACCATGGTTATTCTTTAACAGAATTCAATGCAATAAAGAAGAAACCTGATGAAAATATGAATGATTTTGTGAAAAGATTTAACAAATTGTATAATAGTTTACCTTTGGAAATGAAACCCCCTCCTATTGGAGCAAGGGTTGTTTTTACTGGTGCTTTTGAACCAGATTTCAGTTTTATATTGAGAGAAAGAAGCTCTCCTACTTTGGAGCAGGTTCAAACTGATGCTCTCGATATTGAAGCTAATATGTCTGTTGCTGGTAAAGTTCAAGATAAAGGGAAGACCAAAGAAGAAGCTTCATTTCAAGATCAGAGAATTGATGATATGACTAAGGTCATAAAAAAATTGTCTAACAAATTGGTGAAGTTGGAAATTGATAGTAATAAACCTGCAAAACAAAACAGAGGGGTTTTTAATCCCTAATTTAAAAAACAACCCTTGCAGATTTTACAGAGAGAAAGAAAGGATCAAGACCAGGTGCAAGCACCTTTGTATATTGAAGCAGCTCCATCTCGTTCAGCTAATGATGATGATGAGAAAGATGATGATGCTCAAATTTCGGCTATTTATATGGAAGATGATGAAACAGAAGAAGAGGCTGAGGAAGAAGGAGTGGAAACAAATGAAGAAACTGATCTTTCATTTGATCAAGAAGAGATGGATGATTACTGCAGACAGTTTACAGATTTCATGCAATCCGAGTTGCATAAAAAATATGATTTAAGGTCAAAAAAGAGACTCAGAACTCAGGACGACGAGGAAAAAGAACCAGAATCAGTACCTGCTCCAGTGGTGACTCCACTACAGAAAAACCAGATTAAGAAAACAGATAAGGGAAAGCAGCCCATGAATGAAGAAAAGGAAAGGGAAAAATAGCAAGTTGAAGCTTCTCAAACAAGGATTAATGATCCTAGTGTTTTGGAGAAAGTTGTTACCGTTTCTAATCAAGCTTTAAATTCCAAGAAAGATCAAGAAGAACCTGAAAAGGTGATAAAACAACATCAAACTTTCATTTTATCAAAAGAATTGGAAAAAGTGAAGATTCAAATACCTCTTCTTGAGTTATTGAAAACACCTAATTATAAAAAGGAGACTGCTCAATTTATCAATTTGTCTCAATCTGATGAAGTGGGAGATACAGTAAATTTGCAAGAAGAAAAACCTGTGGTCACTTTTGGCCCCCATGTCGAAGAGGTAGATTCATCTGTCCCTCCTTTCTATATAACACTCCTATTACATGATTTTGTTTTGCATAATTGTATGCTAGATTCCGGCGCTTCCCATAATTTGATGCCATTGTGTGTGATGAAAGAGTTGAATTTGCAAATCACTAAACCATATCGTGATCTTTACTCTTTTGATTAAAAAATGGTGAAGTGTGTGGGTCTAATTAAGGATATGGTCATTACATTGGCTCAAATCCCAGCCAAGAGCATTATGATGGACGTCGTAGTGGCTTATATTCCAGCCAGATTCGGTATGCTATTGTCAAGATATTGGGGGGCGAAGCTTGGAGGAGTTATGAAGCTATATTTCACATATGCTATTATTCCTATTTTCAATGGGGAGGAAAGACGATTGTATAGAGAAACTAGATTTCAAAAAACTGCCACGAAGAAAGATGCTGGTAATTCACCAATTTATGGCCAAGAAAAGGATGATCTCTCTTGTTTCATGCTACATGAAGATGCAGAATTTGCTAAAGAATCACAAAGGCAGCTCCCTTCAGCAATTGTACATAAGGAGCTGCATTCAAACAAGCTATGGAGGTGTTATTTTGATGGCGCATTTTCTAGAGAAGGCACTGGAGCTGGTTTCATTTTTGTCTCTCCAGAAGGTAACCTTGTGCCTTTTTCTTTCAAATTATAATTTGAGTCCACCAATAATGTAGCAGAATATGAAGCATTAATTATTAGTTTGCAGACAGCTAAGCATATGGGAATTCAGTCTTTGACAGTGTTTGGCGATTCTGAATTAATCATAACACAAATAAAGAATTTGTGTCAAACTAAGCATCCCAGATTAAAAGCATACAAGAATGAGGTCTGGGATTTGATTAAAAACTACTTTGAAGCTTTCAACTTACAGTTTGTTCCAAGGGAAGAGAATAGAATGGCTGATTCTTTAGCAGTTGCAGCTAGTACATTCAAGCCTCCGATCAATCTGAAACTAAGATATGAAATTGAAATGAGATATAGACCTTCAATCCTTGAAAATATCAAACATTGGCAGGTTTTTGAGGACGATGAGCAGATTAAACAATTTTTTGCTAATGATTGAGGATTTTGAAGATCATCAGATAGATTTGGAAACTGATGAAAATGATTTGGCTGTTAAGAATCTGAAAAAGAAGATTGGTGATTAGGAGATTATTTAGTTGAAAGACAATGTTTTTCCAAGAGGCTTAGTCCCTCTTGAAAGACTATTTAATGAAAATGATGTGGCTGTAAATCAGAAGAAAACAGATCAAGATGAGAGTGTGGAAGATTGCAATTTAGGAACTCAATAGGAGCCTAAGATGATCAAATTGTTCAAAGGGGTTCTAAAAGACTATAAAGAAAGGTACATTGATCTTTTCAAACAATTTAAGGATGTATTTGCATGGTCTTATGATGATTTAAAAATGTATGATAAAAGTATTATACAACATAAAATTCCACTAAAAGATGGAGTTAAGCCACATAAACAGAAGCTCAGACAAATTAATCCATTATTGTTGGCTCCAATTGAAAAAGAGGTGAAGAAATTGTTGCAGGCTAAAATAATTGTTCCTCTCAGATATTCAGATTTGGTTTCTAATCTTGTACCAGTCCGAAAGAAAAATGGAGAGATAAGGCTGTGTGTAGATTTCAAAATTTTGAATAAGGCTTCATTGAAAGATAATTACCCTTTGCCGAAGATGGACTTTGTATTATAGAAGGTGACTGGAGCTTATAGATTATCTATGGTAGATGGCTTTTCAGGGTATAACCAAGTTGCTGCGGAGAAGGAAGATCAAAAGAAAACTGCTTTCACTACGCCATGGGGAACATTCATGTATGCTAGGATGCCCTTTGGCCTAATGAATGCAGGAGCCACATTCCAAAGAGCGATGGATATTGCATTTGTTGGAGATGAGTTTGTAGTTATTTATCTGGATGATGTCACAATTTTTTCAAATTCTGATGAAGAACACCTGCAGCATTTGTAGAGAGATTTCCTGAAGTGTAGAAAGTATGGATTGTCGCTGAATCCTAAAAAATCTTTGTTTGCCTTGGAAGAAGGTAAAATGTTGGGTCATATTATTTCCAAACAAGGAGTGAAGATTGATCCAACGAGGGTTGAAGAAATACAGTCAATTCCATTGCATCAAAGCAAAAAAGATATTCAGAGATTTATTGGAAAAATTAATTTTCTAAGAAGATTCGTTCCCAATTACGCAAAAATCGTCAAGAAGATAACCGACATGTTAAAAAAGGATGCTGAAGTGAAGTGGGGCAAAGAAGCGAGAGAGTCTTTCCAAAGGATTAAAGAAGCTTTAAAGGAAGCGCCTGTTCTCATTAGTCCAGATTATTTGAAGCCATTTAAAATCTTCTCATTTTCATCTCCTTCAACAATTGCTACTGTGTTATTACAGAGAAATGAAGAAAAGCATGAATAGCCTGTAGCATATTTTAGTAAAGTTCTTCGAGATGCAGAATTAAAATATAATATATTGGAGAAACAAGTATACGCTCTAGTGAAAGCATTGAAAGCTTTCAGAACTTATATCCTTCATTCTCAAATCCTAGCATACGTTCCCAATTCAGCTGTAAAGGATGTCCTAGTATAGAGCGATGTAGAAGGTAAAAGGGGAAAATGGATCGCTAAAACCCAAGAATATGACCTGGATGTAAAACCAACCAAACTAGTCAAAGGATTAGGATTGGCCAAATTATTGACGGAGTCAAATTTCCAAGCATTGGGAATCAATTTGTTGGCCCCTGTAGAGGAAGTCGATGGAGAAGCAGGTGATAATCAGTCAAAGACAGCAATTAAGTATAGATTTCTCTGCTCAGATTGGTATAAGGATATTGTCCATTATTTGTGCTTTCTTTCTTGTCCTCCTTCAATAAATATAACTAAATACAGAGCTTTAAAAATTTAGGCTCAGCCTTATGTCATAATTGAAGAAAAATTATATTGGAAGGACCCTGCTGGTGTGTTGCTGTTATGTTTGACAGAGGAAGAAGTTTCAGAAGTAATCAAAGAATATCATGAATGCTTGTGCGGAGGTCATTATAGTTGGAAGGTAATAGCTCATAAAATATTCAAATCAAGTTTCTATTGGCCATCTGTGTTTGCTGATGTTTATAAAGCAGTCAAAAGTTGTCAAAAATTCCAAGTATTTACAGAAAAGAAAAAACTAGCTCCATTACCCCTTCTCCCTGTTTTTGTTGAAGAACCTTTTAGACAATGGGGGTTGGATTTTATTGGAGAAATAAATCCACCATCCAGTGGGAAATTTAAGTGGATCCTTGCTGCTACAGATTATTTTACAAAGTGGATGCAGGCAATCCCCACCAGGAAGGCAAATGATTTGGTTGTTATGAAGTTTTTAGAAGAGAATATCTTTATCAGGTTTGATGTCCAGTAAAGATTGTGACAGATAATGCCCAAGTTTTCAGTTCACTCAGGTTTATTAATTTTTGTCAAAATTATAGTGTGATATTGTCTCATTCTACAGCTTATCATCCATAGGGAAATGGATTGGCAGAATCTTCCAACAAAACATTAGTAAAAATTTTGAAGAAGACAATCAATGAAAATCAGAAGAATTGGGATACAAAATTAGTTTTTGCTCTATGGGCAACAAGGATGACCACTAGGAGGTCTACTGGCAAATCTCCTTATGAGCTCGTATACGGTACTCAAGCATTGTTTCCCACCCAGTTGGTGAAAGCTGTGATTTCCTTCCTCCAAGATGCTCAAGCAGAACCTAATGCCATCATTAGAAGAATGAGCAATGTAATGAAGCTAAATGAAAACAGAAATAAAGTTCGGGAAAACTTGCTCACTTATCAGCAGAAAATGAAGACAATATTTGATAGGAAAGCAAAAGAAATCATGTTTCAGAAGGGAGACTTAGTATTGAGATGGGATACCCGAAGGGAAGACAAAGGGAAACACGGAAAATTTGATCCCTTGTGGTATGGCCCATTCAAAATTAATGAAGTCAGAGGGAATAATACTTTCATGCTGGAAAATCTTGAAGGAGAAGTGCTGGATATGCCTGTGAATGGGCAATATCTCAAGCGTTATTTCTGGCATTAAACAGCTGTTTGATCATCATTGTATATATCCGGTGTGATCATTGTACATTTCCATCAAGCAACGTTTGACTCCATGCCCGAGGTGAAGGCACTAATCTGCAGGTTCTTAGTGTTTCGTGGCAAAAACACTATCCCCAGGTGGAGCCAAATGTTGTGCATCATCTGCATATCCTTTTTATATTTTATTTCGAAAATCAAAAAGTAAAAAAAAATCTGGAAATTCGAAAAAACATATGTTATAGTATGAAGTTTTAATACTGTATCATAAAAAAACAAATGAAATGTTTTTACAAAGCTCGATGTACATTAAAGTAGTCATAAAGCTTTATTTGAATATGTATATTTTAAAAGCTTAAGCTTCGAGCAACTTCCTGAGCGGAAGTGGTGATCGTGGAAAATTGGTTTCAGATAAGTTAATGCGGGGGGGGGGGAAGCTCGTTAGTTATCAAATCCGGACCCCCCGTAATTGACCGGTCAGATCTCGGGTGAGCCGTGATCAACGGCTTGGATTCATTGCGGGGGGTATAGGTCGAAGTTTTCCGCCGTACTCCAGGACCCCCTGCAGTGACGTCAACAGGCAAGGTGGGAGAGAGCTGTCATCCTCTTTCAAAGGTTTTGTACACGTCATTTCGGCATTTATTACAGATTTTCACAGCTATTAAATGGCTCTTTGTCCCATTCTCGTTTGTTTGTGGTTCTTTTTCCCTGTGACTCATGCTTCCGCCACCTTTCCATTGTCCAATACCCCACGAGTTGTTTCCATTATCTATCTACCATGGAAAAACGAGCCTCTCTGCCCGGTTCATCAAGCTTCAGTCCTCTCATGGATAGTGAAAAGGATGTCCAAGATACCCTGTCATCCGTCAATCATCCCTTGTTGTATCACCAAGTGACCCTAAACGCTAAGAAATCCCCAGTATTTTCCGCCATGAAGAATTCCGGTGTCTTGTCCGCCTGTATTCCGAAAGCCCACTTGTTTCCCGAGTTCATCTCATGGCTGGTCTCTTCAATGTATCCTGGTAAATGTCTCATAATGAATTTGTAGGGAGAAGACGTTCTGCAGGTATCAACACAATTAATCCACCAAGCATTGTGCTTTCCCGAAAATGAGTCACCACTCCAATTTTCTGAAGATTCATTCGCTCGTTATTTTGAAGACCTTTCAAATGAAGAATTCAGCCTGTGTATGCCATACTTGAGACCAAATTCAAAGGAGCCCCAGCTAGAAGGAGAATAATTTAACTTGGAAGCGTTCAATTTTGAGTATAGACCAATTCTGAGTTGCATTGCAGAGATTTTGGGCAAAGAAAATGACCAGACAGTTGATAAATCAGTCTTGGGAATGTTCGCGCTGATGATGAAACCAGGGGTGGTTCTCGACATTCCGTCTTTTTGGCAGGAAATCATAAATTCTCAATTGATGGCCTTTCCTCTTACAGGTTTCTTCAGATTCCCATCATTGATTGTTTACTTATTTTTATATCAAAATGTCGAAGAATTCATGAGTTTGGGATTAAATATAGTGGACGTCAATAAAAATAAACAATCAGTTTTCTTTTGGACTGATATGACTAGAAAGGAAGGAAATGAAGCAGAGCTATTTGAGTTTGCTAGTCATTACATGTCTATTGCTTATAGAATTTTGAATGGAGAACCACCTCCATGTTTTTTACCAAAAGCCCGAGAGTTCTTACAGCTAGGACCAAGTTGCAGATTCGGATATTGGTTTGTGTTTGAAGAGTATTCAGAGATAAGGTTGTATGGAGCTAGCATTGAGCCCTATAGGCTCCCAAATTTTGTACCCATGCGGCTTTTTGCCTTGGAATTCATAAGACAGAGCCTTAATGTGGATCAGGTACACTTTCTTCCCATGAAGAAAGGTGTTATGTATAAATTGCCTATGAGTGTGGGGCCTTTTGTGGTCAATACGAGACAAGATTTTGATGAAGTTTCTAAAATGTTGGAAGAGACACAGTCGCTGTTAGGAGAAAGATGGCCTTATGATCCGCGTGCAATAATTTCTCAGAGAAGGATTGAAAATGGATACGCTGCGTTTTCCCATGTAAGCAGACCTGATCAGGAGAAGCTGGCAAATCCAGGCAAAACAAGTACATCAAAAACCAGCATTCAAACGCCTGCTATCATGGAAAGGACAAGCAAAAGAAGTAGAGAAAATGTTGTTGAAATAGATGATGAGGAGCCTAGAGAGGAAAAAAGGACCAAATTAGCAGAAGACCATTCTTCCAACTTGCCTGGTTTTACTCTCCATGTCAATGAAGAACAAAATGTCCCCTCTTCTCCTAGAGGACATGAACTTTATTCAGAGAAGATGCCTTCAGTAAAACAAATATTTACACAGATTGAAGAAAGAAACCAGAGGATAAAAGCCAATGTAGAAGTGCAAGCAGAACATCGCATAGCTGCTGATCAGACTAGATTATTGATTGTAATGGACCTTGAAAAGGATCAATTTAGGATGGCTCTGTCACATCCAACAGGAATGTCCCTTGGATCTTCGAGCAACTTTAATGAGGTAAACATAACCATGGATGTTAAAAAGATCCCACTGTGGGATAAAATGAATCTTCATATGCAGACCGGGCAGCTAATTGTAAATGATTTAAGCAAGACTAATGCCACAGCAGTTAAGACTGAAAACATGCTTACAAAAGTCATTAGACAATTCAAAATGGAGAAAGCTAATTCAAGGGCATTGTCAATTCAAAATGAAGAATTGAAGAAGATCATTATGAAAATTGGTGTGGATCCTAATCATAAAGCTGCAGTTCAAAAGCTTATGAAAAGTGCAGAAGTAGAAATATCCTCATTGAGGAAAAAGCTAAAATTACCAGCTACAGAGCACTCAATGGCTGCAGAAGTCGCTGAGGTGGAGAAAGAAAAGGAAGAGTTACGTCTGCAGTTGTTACAGAAGGATGAAGAGTTGTCCAAAATGAAGCAGACTACTATATCTCTGTAGAATCATATTGAAAACCATACTTGCACTCTTGTTGTTCCTACAGGTGACATTGATGCAGATCCTCAAACACAAGCTGTTCAGCTCAGCACAGAATTGAAGATGGTTGAACGAGATCTTAAGCAAGCTCAGTCAGATTTAGAAACAGTTACTAAGATCATGAGAGGATGGGAAGATAAAGCAAATGAAAAGAAGTAGAAACTACAAAAGGCCGAGGATGAAATTAAAGAGCTCAAAGAGAAGCTAAAAGGTAATATCTCACTTTTAAGAGCTAAAGATATTATTTGGACTGAAATTATATCTGAAATGAAATCCAATTGGGATTCCTTAAAAATAGTTGCCAGGGAGAAAAGTCTCATCACAGAACATGAACAGGAGATATTATCTGAGAAACAGACAACCCTTAAAAGAGAAAATTGGGCTAAGAAGTTCATGAATTTTATTAATTCTAAATCAGATGAAGAACTAGAAGATATGGGAATACAAGATAGATATTTTTATGCTGAGGAAGTTAACAAAATGATAGTTAAAAATGATCTCCGGACAATTGTAGAGAAAAGGCTGCTGGGAATTAAAGAAGTAGTGAAGAAGTTTGACATATCTTTTGATAAATTAACCAGAACAGGGTTACCTTCATGTTGGACCGAAAAGGGAAATATTTTAACATGGAAATTTTATGAAGACTCATTAACACTGGAAAAAAGAAAGGTGGATGGCAGACATGAAAAGGCATAAATTTTAAAGGGACAAACAATGTTCAACTTTTTGCAGAGACATTTCAATTTGCTATGGATGCTAAAAACACTTTTCTCAGGAAAACTTACTCACAGTCCAGCTGTTACATTTAGACTGGAATATCTTAGTTACAAGAATTCCCCAACAACTCAAGGTGAACTGTGGAAGCAATGCAAGACATTTTCCATAGACTCAGCAAAGGAGACTCCAATGGCCCAGGCACAAGTGGCCGTTGATCTAGCAACTATTTCGGGGGCACCTGTTCACATAGATTAGAAATTTTCAAATTTTCATTATATTTTTCTTGAAATCATGTAAATGTAATAAGACTTTTTCAAGGCATGTACCTCCAATGACAGTTAGTAGTCTAAGCAGTTAGAGTTAGTTAGAGAAGTTAGAATCAGTTTCATTACTGGAAACTGTCTTGTGATACTGTATTTAAAGACAATTTGAAGAAAGATGAGGGTTCTGAGTTTTGGACCTTGAAGCCTAATTTTGTACTGAAAAATATTGAATCAATGAAAAGTTTTACAAGTTTCTATCATTCTATCTATGTTGAATAGTTTTCCAGTTCTCATTTCGTTTCCATTTCTATGAATAAAATAGAGTAATTTGAGCTGCAGGTCTCTTGATATATGTGTATTTAAGAGTTGAATAAACCTTAATGGGTGCTCCTCTATTTTAACTTTATCGTTACTCACTTCTTCAGGGTTTGATAATGGTAGATTCTGTTTCAAACAACATATCAAATTGAAATCCTTTCCTTTCTTGTTTCTTTCGTTCATTCACTTCAGCATAAGGAGAATATGGGATTGCAGAACATGCATGGGTTTGATATTTGATGATTATATTATTAATGTTTGAAGGTTTATAAAACAGAGACATTCTATATATCTGTTTGTGACATAAAATAATAATGTCTTGAGCACAAGTTCCTTTACACAGCAAGGAATTGTTTCTTGAGATACAACAACCCCAGTCAACTGTCTATACTCAGATGGATTCACCAAATCAGGCCATGTAGCTTCTCCACATAATTTCTTGAAGTTTATTTCCATTAGTGTGGGTAGATACTTGCATATTTTCATTCCAAATCTTTCCAACATCTTCACAAAATATTTTCCTTGTGAAAGGAAAACCTCACCAGGCCTTTGCCACAACTCAAGGCCTGGAAAGTAGTGCATAAGTCTAAGGTCCTTCATTTCAAATTTAGAGGCTAGCTGTTATCACCCTAGTAATTCTCAGGTTGTGGGATGGGGATTTTTGTAGTTAAGAAAACCAGGGGTAACCAAGAACCGCTTTAGGAATTCAGGATCTAGCCTTCCTGAGCTCCGGAGAGGGATCTCTCCTAAAGATTTAGCGTTTTTTGGTAAAGGGGTTTAGGCTAGCTATGAGTGAACAGTGGGACTTGTTTTGAAAGTGTGGTGGGCATAAAAAGTGTTTCAAGGTAAACCAGAGGGATCTACCAGAACATTGGGCTATGGAGTCAACTCTCTAGGCAAGCAGAGCTAGGAAATAAGACCTAAAGATGCAAATGTACTAAGGGCAGGGTAGATGACCTTCTAAGGCTTTGAATAGGATTTGTTGATGGATTGGGTGAAATCTGAACAAAAGGGCACTTAAGAATCCTTAAGTTACAAAAAAGAGGATTGAAGGAGGGAATCAAACTGGGACCTAGAGCAATTAAGAATTATATGGTCCGATTATCAAGCAGAAAACATAAAAATGCCAACTAGTTTAAAGCAAGGAGTTTATTATCACTAATCCTATTTAAATTTTCCTTAGTTGATCATTACAGAATAGAAACACATTAAATGAATGTATGTAAACTTTTAAAGGAAAAAACTGAAAATAGGAAAAAGACGAGACTTATCTTATCACCACGAGAATCCTTAGTTATGATGTCTCTAATCTCATTTCCAGTCTGCTGCTTTGCTAATTGACTCACACCAACTTCAATATGTCCAGCAAAATGACTATAGTAGTCTTGAGAAATTTTATTCCACCCTGAATACTTCGAATAATGAATTATTTATACAATTGAATTACTTACAAAATATCTAAAGTTTGAGATAATATCTCAAGCAAAAATAGGAAATATTACATAAGAAGAGGGACATCAAAAAAATAGTTTGCAAGCTGTCCTCTTTTACAAGGAAAAATAGAACTGTTTACCTTATTTAAACTAATTTTTTGATTAGCTGGAAACGTTGCTAGCAAGTGAGACATTATCTCGTGGAAGATGAATTGTAGAATACCATTCCTTTTCACCTTCTGTTCTGATACTCTTTATCTTTTCTTTTCATTGTTTCACTGCCGTAATTGAAAAATGACTAGTAGTAACAATTTGATTTTACTAATACACTTTGACCCTGATACACTTTGACAATGATTTTTTCACCATAAAGTAACAATAGAATATGACTCTTTTATGTGATTTTCTTGCCCTTTACCTGTCAAATTCACATCATATCTATGAATTCTTGCCACTGTTAAATAGTGGGGATCTTCATATTCTTCACTTTTCTATAGCTTTCATCAGCTTCTGTGTACTTAGAAAAATTTGGCTTTACTACATGAACATGTGCTTGATTTCATTCTGTAGAAAAAAACAGATTCTCAAAATATTGCAAAATGACTTTACCAGTAGGAGACCCTTGAGGTAAAGGTTTGTTGACCTGCTCTTTGGCATATGCCCTGATTTTGTTATCATAATATTTTTGTGGCATTAACTTCTCATTCAATGCATGAATATCTGGTAAACCTACTTATGATAATATTGTGTATTTGGCCCAAAATCTTGTGATGGCAAAGTTCATATCTTTACACCTGTCTTCCAAATTATTCATCATGTTTCTTTTATTCAGGACTTTCTTAATTTGAAGGATGGCCTCTGTTCTATCAGAAATTTTCAACTCTTCTAATTCTTCCTTTTTTTTGCTGTTAAAAAATGCTATGAGTTGAAATGCTTGTGGTGGCTTATTTTCAATTTTTTTTTTTGGTTTTATCAATTTCTGTAATTGCAGCCTATAGCAACTCTTTCTGCTCATATATTATCTGAATAGAAGGCCATTGTGAGTGAATTCCTTCAATAATTTTTGTACATAAATGAATTTTTATGTAGGCAACCTGATCTGTGAGATTTACTTCTTTTTGGAGGACCAGGATCCTTTCTTCTAATGTTTTTACTCTTTTTTCATGGCCCTTGGAAGTAATTACAACATCTTTGTAGGCAGATTCCAAGTTTGCATTAGCTTTTCTCAAATTTTTGATCTCATCATTCTTTAAAGTCATCTCTTCCAAAGCTTTTTCCAAGTCTGTAGCTCTTGTATCTGTCCCTGTTTGTACCTGTGTATTTGAAGATGTAGCAGCAGAATCATCCTTTGATGAAATTGACACCGCAGTTGCCAATTTCCCTTGAGGTGCAAGATGTTTAGCTAGAGTAGATGGTATCGCAGTGCTTACTAATGGAATAACTGTAGGAATGACTTCTTTATCCTTTTTTAATGCTTCATTTTCCTTCATCAAGGCTTCAGTTTGTATTTCAATTTCTTTGAGCTGTGTAGTAATTTTTGAAACCAATTGACTCAATTCATCATTTTTAGTTTTCTATTGAAGGATCTGCTTTGCCTAGGGATATTCACTTTGAGGCAATTTCAGTTGCCTTCTTAAAGCAACTATGTCTTCATTTTTCTGTTTGATTAAAGCCTTTGCAACTTCAATGTTAGCTGGATCAGCTCCTGCTTCAATCACCAAGTCTTCTAAAACTTTGATTCTCAATCCATTAGCATGCAATGATGCTTTATCCAATTTCATTTGATTCTGAAGGTTTATTAGTGTTTTCTCAAGCCTGATAGAATTCATAGTCTTATTGACTATTTTAGAATACAACATCTCTATATTGCTCCTGTGAAATTCTATTTGATCTAATTCATGGACATCATCTGCATCTACTTCCAACTCAGTCTTTGAATAATCTGCTACTAACATTGGATCAGCCACAGTAGGTTTCAAAAATGACATTACCAATTTGTTAGAAGAATAATCAAAAGCAGAGAGAAGTATATCTTTATTTCCAGGTTTCTCTTTGAGAAACTTGGAATATACTTCATTTTTTATTTCTTCATTCTTTTCTCTGATTTGTCTGAATTTGATCTGGATGTTTGACTCTCTGTTATTAGTTTCCTTTGAGGAAGAAGGAATTTCTACATCAGTTTGTTTCTCAACCATCACTGTATCTTTATCTTGTGTTTCAAATTGATTCTTTTGTAGTTCTCTAAGTGTTTCAATTACTATCTTTGTTGCTTCATCATCAGTTTCATGACCATTTTTATCTTCAATATTAATAGCTTTATCCCTTTCTTCATCAGTCAATTTACTTTTCTTATTGTAGGAAATTTTGAAACTCTTATCTAGAATAGTTTCAGCTGTGAAATTATCTTCCTTTCTGCTCCTTTTATGAAAAATTTCAGCTTCTTTGTTCACTGTAACCACCTGTGTTTGATTTATCTGTTTATCCTTTCCATTGTTTGTCTGCATGCCCTATGAGTCATCATCAAATAAAGTATTTGGCTCCCATTCAAGTTTATTGGCATATTTTTCAATTTGGGGCTTGGGAGCATGCAAGAAAACAGACAATTTGCATCTCAATCTGATTTGATTTAAAATACCCTGAGGATCATAATTCCACATAAAGTTGTATGGGAATTTATATTCTTTCAACCTGACATCAATTTCATTTGCTGCTTCTCTATTGTCCACAATGAATGGCCCAACTTGATTTTTCAGTTTGAACTGAGTCTTTTTTCTAGAGGCTATGAAATTTACTTCATCTACATTCAACAACTACCTCAAATATTCTAAAGCAAATATCCTTGTTGTCACAAATCTAGGCAATTTATATGGGGCCAAGAGTGCACCATATACTCTAATCTCTGTGTAATTATTGTATAAGTACCAATCCCCTATTTTACAGTTCTCAGATAGCTATAAGATCCTCTTTGTTTCTTCATTAATTCTAGGGGTTTGTTCTTTATTCAATAAATTCATAGCAGGTACTAAAAACAAGTCATTGAAGTCTGCATAGTTGTATTCCCTGTTCCATTTTCTTAGAATTGATGACCAAAACACAACTAAAATCACATTCCCTTCTAGATCTATCTTCTGAAACTCAATATGAAACTTGTTTGCTTGATAATACAAAAAGAGATGAAGTAGATATGAAGTATATCTAAAGACTCCTTCTTCTGACAATCTGGACAATTGGTAGTGCATGTCTTCTGCAATGAACTTGGAAAAATTGTACACAATGGATGGAGACTAACCAGGACTTAAAGTAGACAGAAAACCTAGGAGAACAACATCAGTGAATTCATCACTGTTATATCCCAATATGAATGATAGCATGGAGACAATCTGTCTGGTTTCATTTGGAAAATCAAAAGTATCAAATGGAGGATTGAGCTTAGGGATATCAACCTGTTTGGGACAAAAAGTCTAGAAGATTTTGAACTTAGAAGCAAAATCAAGGTCTAGGTAAATTTGAGTTAAATCCTCTATTGATAATGAAGTAGCATTAGGGTCAGGGTTTAATTGTAGAATAGATTTTATGGATTCTGCATTGATGTAAAATGTGACTTCTCTATCTTTATTGACAATGCATCTTTGGTATGGAAGATAATAAGATTGACACAATCTGATAAAATCAAGGGCTGAATGAGTAAGAGGGACAATGTACTTTGGCAGATTGGAATCCTAGACTGGTATATCTTTATCACCTTTCTCTACATATTTTCTAAAACACCAGTTATAGACATCAAGTAAATTGAACTCTACTAAAGGGTCCAATATTTTGTAATCAAGGTCAACCATAGGAATATTTTCTTGTGAACTAAATGGAGGTTGGACAGGCCTGACAACTTCTGTGGAATCAGTAGTGAGTGTAGGGGTTGGTTTATCAAGTTTAGAAGACCCAAGCTGAGGGATTTTAGCAGAGGCTTTCTTCTGAGGTTTTGGGCCCCATTGATTTGGAGGTTACTTGTTTCTTTGTCATTTTTAACTGAACAGAGCAAGCTTAGACTATTTGCTGAATTTTTATATTGGAAACAAGGGACTTTAGGAGAATTTATCTGGTAAAATAGGGTTTTGAGCAGATTTTTAGATGGAAAGAGGGTTTTAATGCTTAGAAGAAAGGTATGATCAATCTCAGTAATGAAAAATGACTAGGGAATGGATAAAACTTGCTAAAACAGAAATGAGGGATTCTGGGGAAAATTTGACAGCATTTCCCGTGTATTATGGATGTTTTTTGCAAGCTTGTATGGAAAATTAGGATAATTATAGGCAATAACTGATAAATTGGTGTTTTTCCTTTTAAAATTGAAGCTTTGTGGATAAGTTTGCGAAAAATACCTTTAAAAAGGTATAATTGTGGTCGAAGAAGTTTCACGGTTATGTGCAGTCTTCAATTCTGTTGAATTGGGCTATTAGAGGGTATGGCGGCTTCTCAGGAATGATTCATAGAGAAAATGGTAGTTCAAAAAAGGTTTCACTAGATCATGATTGTTTTTTAAAAAAAATGGTGAAAACAGGTGAAAATAAGGCTCTGCTGGGTTTCTCAGGTTAAAAGGCGTGAATAGAAGAAATGTTATGAAAATATTGGGTTTTAACGTATTAAACCATAGTTTAAAATATATTTAAACTACATTAACTTAAGGTTAGGCGGGAGTGGTTTCAGAATATGACTGGGTGTTATTCGCACAACTTAAAAGTTGTAAGCGGTAATTCAATTTTCGAACGCGATTCAATCGAATTGTGACAGGTCGACAAGAGGTGGTTTGGGAAAACCACCCATATCGTGTGAATTTTCCAAAACTTTGGTCGATTATTTTTATCGCGCGAAATGGAATTATCACCATTGGATCTAATAATGGAAAGCGAACAGTCACGATCAAAAGGAAAGGTGTGGGGAAAGGTAGTGGGGTCATCGAGGTTTATTTATGACCTTCAGATTAAAAAGGGATGATCTGATGGCTATTATATTACGTGATAGAAATGACAAGGGATCGGGAAGCTTTCATCGCATTTGTTTGGAGCCGCAGGATTAGATGGGTACTGGAGATCAAATGGCTGAAATTAATTCTGAAAGCATAAAGGGATTTGGTTAGTTTATATACAAAAATAACTTTTTCCAATGGAAAAAGTGATCGGGAGGGTTTCAAAAGGATTTTAACCAGAGTTAAGAATTGGGGTATGGGATATAAATAAGGATTTTAGCTCAGGTTATGGTTTTAACCTCGGTTAAGGGGAATCGGGAGAGAAACAAAGGGATAGTTTAACCTCGGGTTAGGGAGTCGGGGAAGGAAAATATACAAGGAGATAGGGCTTTTTTACTTTTTAAGTTTAGTTTAAATGAAACTTCGGGAAAATTTTGCTTTAAACACATATAAAACATGTTTAAAGGTTTTTTCATATAATTTTTATTATATGGTTAATTAAACTAGGGTGATTTAACTACCATAGGGGTGGGATTATACATAAAGATATGTTTTAGCTAAAGGAGTTGTAATGTGGGTGTTTTATTTAAACATGTGGGGATTAAATAACTTTGGCTAAATTTATAATAAGTGGGTTTTGGGGTTTATTATATAAAAAGGAGTTATATATAATAGCAGAAGGTTAATATATAAATTAAAGTTTAATATGAAAATAGGACAAGGTATACTCAAAACACATAAACATAACAAGTAAAGTGAGGTTTAAAAGATAATTTGCATTGATCTTATCACTTAACTTATGATATAATGTTATTTTGAGGGCTTAATGTTTTCAAATGATGTAGGAAGTTAATTAAATGGGAATTATAATGCCTTTAAGTAAAAATGGAGTTTTACTTAGGATTATTCAGGGGGATGAATGCATGAATGGTAAATGATGTGAGTTTAGGGATTTAATATATACATCTTACACTTTCTACTGATCATTCATAGAGTCTTGGGTCCGGTCCCAACAAAATTCAAGGAAATACCTTGAGCCTTTCTGACTGATAGTTTAGAATGTTTCATGACTATGAGAAGGGGAAGTTAGTTATTTTGCAGCCCATGATGAATGATATTTACATTGAGACTTTTCACCCTCTTCTACCTACCCAGCTTACCATGCTAACATTTTTTCTTCCTTTGTAGTAAGGTGCATTTGAGCTAGCAACCTTCATATCATTTATTCTTTCTGAAAGCAAGTAAAACTATCTAATTCTACACTTATTTCATCCATGAATCCAAATTAAACTATTGGATTCATTTTATTTCTCTACCTAACTACTGAATTGTCATGATTAAACTGTATGACAACTCATTATTCTCTATCTACAACAAGTGAAATTGAAAAATGATAAGTTAAGATTAAACTGTTTAACCCATCATGGACTATCGCATTTATTGACACTCTGCCATAGTAAAAAAGTAAAAAGTAGTGGCATTTATGCTTACACACTTTCATGTTTTATTCATTTTTATTTTGGGTTCTTTTATTTTTTCTAAGTCCTTTGGTTTTTATCTTAGGACTTTTTACCCTCTTTTTGATTTTTTACAAAATATGTGAATACAACTTGTAGAAGGCAAAGTATGTATAGATTTAAAAGATTATCAACAGTCAAGTCAAAATTATGACCCCTATATTATAGGTTGTTAACATCGGCTTCACTTGGGGATGGCCTTTCCTTTTGAAATGCTAAGAACTCTGAGATCAGTAGCCTTATCAATTGACCTTGGTGATCCTGTAAATGTCTTATTTTTTCTGCAACAATCATATTTATGACATGTTATACTACAAAGCTTAGGGCCTTCTCTTCAGGCTTCAACTTTGTAGATAATATATCCAATCCAATCTACACTCTGACTATGAATATTTACAATGATAAAGTAAATAAATCTAACTGTTAAGTGGCTTGTGAGGAATAGTAATGTTTCAACATCCTTCCATTTACTGGTCCTTCCTAAAGCTCGGTTCCATCCAAATTCCTAATGAAAAAGGAATTATTACCTCTGTAACCATATATCACATACAGTCCCTGCCATAGAAAGTCAAACTTCCCATGTTTACCTTTATCCTCTCTTCTTGAATCCCATCTTAAAACTTGATATCCTATGAAAAAGTCATCTTCCTTAACTCTTTTATCAAAAATATTTTTGATTTTGTCTTGTAAAACTTGTGACTTTTCATAAACTTCATCTCTGGTTTGTTGAAGGTGTATGGTTTCATTGATTCTTCTTTGAATGCCATTAGTTTCTATCTGTGATTCCTGGATAATCTTCATGACTAGGACACCGAAGGAAGAAGGGAAAACTGCATCTGTACCATAAACAATCTAATATGCTGAAGTTCCTATATACTTTTTTTTAGTAAGTCTATCAGCCCAAAGGGCATAGAGCAGCTTCTTATTCCATGTCTTTTTATTGTCTTGGACTAGTTTTTTGATGATGTTGACTAAACTTTTATTTGAGGATTCGGCCAGACCATTACCTTGGGGATAATATGCCATGGAATAACCTAAGGTAATATGGTATTTATGGCAGAAAGCAATCATTTTCTTAGATTTGAAATCAACAACATTGTTTGTGATAATTTTGTGTGGGCATCCAAATCTAGACAAAATAGTACTTTCTATGAATGAGATAATAACTAAGGTTGTAGCTTGTCTAGTGGGAATTACTTCTATCCACTTAGTAAAGTAATCAGTAGTAGTTATAATCCATTTGTGTTGACCTGAGGATGGAGGATGAATTTCACCTATGAAGTCTAACCCCCATAGTTGAAATGGTTTTTCAGGGTGTTAGCCACCTATAATATTTTGTTATACCAAAAGGTGGATAAAACTTTCTAGAGCCTCCAAGGAAAAAATTTTATCACTAAAAGTTGTTGGCTCTTGAAGTCTTTATAAAGCCTCCTGCCTTTCCCTCTGCCCAAATCCCACCCTGCTGTTTCCCATCTCAAAAGCCTCTGAAATCCTATAAAATCCACAAACAGTACTGCTGCAAAAAACCCCTTTCCCTTCCCTTTCCTCGGAGCTAATCTCCTCTTCTTTTTCTCCATTCCCCATGAAAACCCTACAATTTAATTAATTCTTCCTTTTCCTCTCACTAAAACCCATTTCATGAGGTCTAAGACCCCTTCTTAGCCATATTGGAACCCTTGATTACCTTTGAAAATCATTAAAAACCATCAAAATGCATATTTCCTATGCATTGGACTTAGGCCCCTCGGGCTAAGCTCCTAAATTCTCTCCTTCCATAGACCTGAAGTGCCAGGACCAACTGCTCTAACCGTCGGGCGCTTATCTCACCAAAGAAATTCCTCCGCCCGAAAGCATCGAAAAACCTTTTTAAAACTATGGAAATTGAGTTTTAAATAACTTTGAAAGTCCCCCGCCCATATTTAATTTTTGAAATAATATATACCATTGATCCACTCCGCAGATCAACGGCGCGGCGCACGACTTATCTGGTGGACCCCTCTAACACACATCATTTCTTAAAAACCGTCGGGTTTTTTCCGCACCGCCTTCGTGCGAAGGCTGTTTTAACCTCGTAGCCAGCGATTCCATACGCTGGCTGCCGCATGTCCTGGAAACTATTCCAAAACCGCCGCATAACCTCTATTGCCCGTGCGTTATCTTCCAGACCGCGACCGCCCAGCAGAATTAACGACCGTCGTTCGATCTGATCTCCCACATCCAACGGCTGTCATTCACTCAAGTCACCCACCTTTTAACCAAGTTGCATGCTATTTATCTGGGCCCTGGGGCGACCAAAAATCAATTTCTGCCGTCGATCTCTGCAGATCGACGACCCACGTTTAGATGCTGGATTCCGTCACCCAGTCAACCTTTCTCCCTCGCTGACCTTCCAACTAATTCCCGACCTTTGATCACCGCGCGATCAATGGCCCCGATCACCCTGTTCTCCCGCATGCCCTCCGATGTAGATTTCCATATAAACGAAGGATTTTATAATATTCATTTGTATTTCACAGGTTTAAGGTCCTTTTCGCCATGTTTTAAGGGGATCCGAAGAACGAAGGTGACGACCCTCGTGCTTTCGATTGGTCAAAAGAAATCGACCACAGGGTGTTAATTCACGTATTCATCAGGGTTTCATGAGTCGTTGATGCAGCATACCCCTATTAAAATTTGGAAAATACGAGATCAAACCCAGAGGAAGTGTATCAGGTTGCAGAAGACCAGGAAATATCTCAAAACAGAGTATCGGAGACAGAGTGATGGGATTATGGCTAAGACTGTCATCAAAAGCCTAATCCCTGATTAAAACACAATTCGAGAAGAAAACCTAAAAGTGTTTACCAGAAAAATTGCCTCCACCGCCATATCTGAGGCAAATTGATTCCTCAGCTACCACTGTGCCACCTATTACCTCAAAAAACTCAATCAGAGGCCGAATTTATGGAGCAGGATCCGATATTTTTCCTCGAAGCAGCCGAAGAAGTTACTATTGCCATGGAATTTATTGACAGATGTCCGCATAGTAACCCTAATTATACACAGAGCCTCAAAAGTCAAATAAAGCTCCCACTGAGCTTAAATCATGAGTATAGATCAGTTAATGCAGTGGAACACCTGTACAATTTCTTCATTGAGCCCCCAAGGGCCAAGAAGACATTAATGCCTGCATTAATTGGTTCAGAGATCTTTTTATCAAATCTCACATCCTCATTCTTCTATAAATATTTTAGTAGAAGATGAGTGAGAGGTTGGTTGTTGATGTAAATTGCTAAAGCATTGTAATGTAATTGAGCTGAAGACTTCTATTTGTAAATTAGTGATTCACTGGCTCTTGGAGCTTTGCTTGTAGCAGATAAGTTAGGTTATGAAAGAGAGATGAATTAAAACATTGTACTTGAAGATTGTAACTGGTTTGGAGCATCAATACAAGCTGATTTATGGGATCCTGGTCTATGTTGACGGTGATGTTGTTCTACTTGTAACTTGTTATTTTATTTTTGTTTTCAATTTGTTCCATTTTCTGCTGTAAAGAACAGTTTAAACAGGGTTAGGACCTACTGTATATCAGTAACCTTCTCTAGCTAAGAAACATTTATCTAAATGTTTTCTTTCATCTGTGTAATTTGAAAATGATTTAATTCAGTTTAAACATAGGAATGCTGGCGTTCCCTTGTCCTAATTGTCTTAGCTGAATATTATTTTTGAATGTTACTTTCTGCATGTGTTGTGTGAAGATGAACTGAGGAAGATATGGTTAGCCCTAGTCCCAGTCTTTTTTGCATAGCTATCTGATTGTTTCCCTTAGAATGTGTCAAAAGACAACTAGTTTAGAAGTACTTATCAGATCTTAGGCCATTCTGTGTTATCTTGGTGATTGTCTTGAAAGTAACCAAGTAAAGAAGAGCTAGAAGAGGATTTGTGGTGAGCCCGACTTGCTAGTTTCTACTCCAAAAGTTGCCTTCAAGTTTCCCTTCGTTTTTATATGTTTTCTATTGAAAGTGTATCAAAGGCTTGCTAGTTTCAAAGCACTTACCAGATCCTAGTTTGCTTTCATGTCTTTCTTAAGTGCCTGGTCAAAGACTGGCTAGTTTCAAAGTACTTACCAGATCCTGGGCTGCTCTTTGTTCTACATCTGTTATTTCCCTTCTTATTGTATCATTCCATTCCATAAATCAAACCTTTAAAGAGATCCTTAGACATAGATGACTTGCCCCATGGACCACTCTTGCCGCTTGCTATCCAAATTAAATCCTATTATGACTCCATAGCCCAATGGACTGAAAACCTGCCATCATCTTTCATCATAGTTAAAGCTTACTCTGGTTGCTTGCAACTTCTCACTTTTGAACCTAGTTGCGTATAGATCTTTCCACCTCAGACAGCAATCATGTTCAGCCATCCAAAAACAAACAAAACCCTTGGTCTTCATAACTAGCCTAATATTATTACCCCAAACTTCAAAGACAAATCCATCTTTGCACTTATTGGAGAGATCCCTCTCCGGAATCGGGAGGGCTAGATCCTAGAATCCCAAAGTGGTTGAAATGATGTTAACTCTGTGATCGGACTTTTGCCAATATTGCTTATTACAGAGACCTAACATTTCTGGTGACCATACTGGGGAACAAAACCCCAAATCATTTTCATTCAAAGATAATCATATGACATCAGAGATCTGGTTCATAGAGCATTTGCTTTATTAACCAACTGGAGTCACCTAACATTTCTGGCAACTCCGCTGGGGACTACCCCGAATCATTTTCATTTCTATAAAACCTTGAGAGTAAAAAGCAGCCTTTTCAAGCACTACCAAGACTGGTAATTATGATGAAACTTGTTTGAATCAGTGACAATCTAGGTCAACCCTAGGATTCTCTTAAGACTTTATCTAACCTTGGAAAATCAGTTGCTTAGCCATAAGAGTAGACTGCCTTTGTCTCATAACCGTATCTAAGTTTTGAATCAAAGTTAGGACATTCTTAGAAACCACACAAATAAAAAACAACTCAGAAAATACCAAACACTTTTCAGATTGGTAGTAAAACACTTTCTCTTACATTTCACTTAACTTTGATTGTGTTTTACCTTATACTCTTGGACAGAGTCTAGAAAGGGCCAGGTAGCCTCCAGATCTCATCCTCTTTTAGAGGTGACATATCTGGTAAATGCCCTCCCAGTCAATCTCTGGTTAGAGTTTGTTGTGTTTTGGGATATCCTTGAAAAAGGATGTTTCGCAAGCACTATGGTGGACAGTGTACCTATTTGAAAACACTCTAAGCTTTCCACCTGGTGACTCCACAATACTAAACAGACCTTAAGACTCCACTGGGAAGAACCCTTATCTTTATAATATCTTTCAAACTCAGTTAGAGGACTGTAGGATTAAAATTTTTGCAAACAAACTAGTTAACCATCTAAAGATTGTTACACCTGGTTGAAATTTTCTTGTCATTTGGGTCTAGAAAGCACAGCATAGTGGCTCCTAGAAAGATTCACACTAGAGCCTACCCTGACCCTGATCCACCTGAGATAGTTGAAAATCCAGAAAATATCCTTAGGAAGTTTCCTAAGATAGAATCTTCAACTGTTTTCAGATCACCCTTAAGAGCTAAATCAGTCCCTGGAAATCTTTCAGCTCTACAAAAATCCCAAACTGACTTATTAAATCCATTTAGAACTAGGTCATTTGGTGATTTAGATTAGCTAGATTCTAAGTCTTCACTATCATCTCTTGAGACTAGTGAATATCCTGTTAGTAGAGAAACAACACCTCCTGATTTACATTTTGTTCTTAACCTAGGTGTCTCTCATCCAAAATCAGCTCAGCAATCTACTGCGGTTCCATCCACTTATGTTCATCCTTCATCCACTACTCAAACCACTTCATTCCAAACTACCCATCCTCTTGTCAATCCACCTCTTACCACTCCACCCCCACCACATATCATGGCAACATGGTACGCCCCCTTAGTCCTTCCTGTACCATTAGTCAATCTTCCACAGGACTATCAATCCAAAATTCCATTATATGATGCTAGCAATACTATAACTGCATCACAACATGTGGATAAGATGAATGACTACTTTGACATAAATGAAATTGATGATGATTCTGTCAAACTTAGACTATTTGCTCAAAGTCTAGGGGGAGAGGTGAGAAAATGGTTTAAAGGCTTAACCCCCCATAGCATTAATGATCTCCAAGCCTTTCATCAGAAATTCTTAAACAAATGGGAAGTAAGAAAGAATCCTCTCCAAGTCCTTGTAGACTACAACAATCTTCATAGGAACCCAGGGAAAAGTGTGCAAGCTTAGTGTACCAGATTTAATAGTGTGTATAATGCACTTTCCCCAGAATTAAAACCTCCACAAGGTTCAGCCTTAAACAATTTCCCTGAAGGGTTTGATGCTGATATGACCTATTCCCTTAGAGAAAGATATTTGCAACCCTTGAAGATATGCAAAGAGGTGCTCTCTCTGTGGAAGTAAACTTAATGGAGAAGAGAGAAAGGATGAAAAAAGAGAAGAGAGTATCTTTTGGAGAAGAATCCACACCTTCCACTTCAAGTTCAAAGATAGAAAGAATGATGGAAGAAATGATGAAGAAAATGAGCATTCTTGAAAGAGAACAAGCAAGTCTAAACCAAACTGCTCCTCAAAACAGAAACTAGAATCAGAATTTGAGAAGGAACCAGCCTACAAATATACCTAGGGAAGATGATCAGCAAATCACCCCTCCCTTTCATCAAAACTTTGTAAGCGAGGTTGAGGAAACAGATGAAATAACAGAGGAAGACACTATAAATATGTTGGAGGTAGATAGTGATGAGTTTGAAGTTCATTACGATAAGAAGCAAGGTCTATACACACCCTATGATGAAAAAAGGAATGACAATGCAAACAATTATCTAGACATGGAAAATGTCATCATAGAGACTCAAAGAGAATATGACCTTCGGAGTAAAACCAGTCAACAAATTCCCAGCACCAAAACCTCTGACAAATCTTCTCAAAACAGCCCTACAGCCAAGCCTAAAACCGTCAAACAAAAGGATAAAACATTGGCTATTGATTCTGGTAAAGGTAAAGAGAAAGACGCTCAAAATCCTGAAAAGCAGAGTGCAAACACTAGTAGTACTAATGCTTCAGCTAGTACTCCTATTAAAACTATTGTGTCAAGTGTAAATAAAGCAAATCAGCAAGTTGTGGCTGCTGATAAAGTGGTAGCTAATAAGGCTGAAACCGGTGCTATGAAGAATCAAATTCCTTTCAGCCTGGAGCAGGAAATTTCCAAGATTAAGATTTCTGTTCCTTTGACTGAGTTGGCTGCCCAACATGTATATAGGAATCAAATTTTGAAGGCTTTAAGCATAGAAGAAAATGAGGACACACTCAATCTTAGTGATGATCAACTAGAGCTTATTTTTGGTCCTAATATTGAAGGTAAGTTTCAAGAGGGTCTAGTCCCTCCCTTTTATGTGAGTTTAAACATTCATGAAAAAATCTTACATAATGCTATGCATGACTCAGGGGCTTCACATAATCTAATGCCAAAGGCTGTGATGGAAAACATGGGTCTAGAAATCACCAGACCTTATAAAGACCTATACTCTTTTGACTCAAGCAGAGTGAAATTTCTAGGATTAATCAAAGATCTCTGTGTAAATTTAGCCCAGATTCCAGCTAAGTGTTTAGTCATGGATGTTGTTGTGGCTGATGTTCCCCCAAAATATGGAATGCTTTTATCAAGATCTTGGGGGGCTAAGGTACAAGGTACCATGCAGATGGACATGACCTACGCGACTGTCCCTATTTTTAATCAGACTAGAAGACTTTACAGGGAGTCTCATATGCATTACACTGTTACAAGTCAAGACAGACCTCAAAACTCTCCTATATATTCTGTCAGTACAGGCCTTGATTCTTTTATCATGTTTAACAACGAAACACTTTCGGAACAAGTTACATTATCAGAATTAATGGCCAACAGGGAGAAAGACGAAGAGGAACACAACACTGAACTGTCGAAACCATTTGTTGTATCTGAAAAACGTAGCAAACTAGACACAGGTCTTGAGCTACAAGTCATGAATCCATTAATTCTAAAGCTTGGCAGTCAAGAGAACTTTCCTCAACCTATTGAAAAACCTGGGGAATTAAAACAAATGCAATTAACTATTGTCACCCAAAAAACATCCAAAAACGCAGTAGTCGAAGAGGACATTCACCAAACAGATCAAACTAACGATAATCCTCTTTGGAGTATGTATTTTGATGGGTCATGCACTAGAACTAACGCTGGTGCAGGTGTCTGGATTACTAATACTGAAAGCAAACGCACAGAATGAATTTCATGCAAATTAAACTTTCAGTGTTCTAATAACATAGCAGAATATGAATCCCTACTCTTAGGCTTACATTTGTTGAAAAAATTAGGAGCTAGAAGAATCGACGTATATGGGGATTCTGAATTGCTTATTAGGCAAGTCAATGGGGAATATAACGCAAACCATCCCAGACTTAGAGCCTATTGGAATGATTTCATGGACCTTTTGCAAACATTTGAGGAGTTCAACCTGAGTTTTGTCCCAAGAAAAAGAAATCTTATAGCCCACAATTTAGCCTTTGCAGCTAGAACATGTCTAACGCCATATGAGATTGATGATTGCTCAACTCAAATAAAATTTAGACCAGCTGTACCTGATAATAAAAAATATTGGCAGGTGTTTGACGGAGATAAACAAATAGAAGACTTCATGCAATTCAGAAATGAATTTGAACTGCATAGTTCAGATTCAGACTATGATACAGACTGCAGCGAAGAAAATTTCCTTGGTGAAGAAGAAACTTCTCCTGAACTTGTCAATATTAATCTTCAGACTAGAAAACTTAGCAACAAGACAGAATTGAGTGCAGAATCAACAACAGAAGAATTAGAAACTCTGCATTCTAAAGATGAAAGTTTGCCAAGTGGTCTAACACCTTTAGAAGAGTTGTTTGATTTTAATGATGTGGCTAAAAAACCAAAACTGGAACCTGTGGAGACTGAAGTGGAGGAATGCAATATAGGCAGTGAAGAAAACCCAAAGATGATCAAACTGTCTAAGACTTTGCTAGCTCACATTAAACTCAAATACATAGAGTTGTTCAAAGAGTTTTTTGATGTTTTCACATGGAGTTACGAAGATATTAAGTCCTATGACACTGAAATAATACAGCATAAAATCCCTCTCAAAGAAAACCAAAAACCATTCAAACAAAAACTGCGCAGAATAAACCCTGTACAGCTTCCTTTGGTTGAGAAGGAAATTAAAAAGATGTATGATGCTAGTATCATTGTCCCTATTAGATATTCTGAGTGGGTATCTAATCTGGTGTCTGTTAGGAAGAAAACTGGAGAAATCAGGCTTTGCATAGATTTCAGAGACTTAAACAAAGCTTCATTGAAAGACAACCACCCTTTACCTAAGATGGATCATATTTTACAAAGGGTGGTAGGGTCTAAAAGAATCTCTTTGCTAGATGGCTATTCAGGGTATAATCAAGTCTTAGTCCACCCTGATGATCAATTAAAGACAACCTTTACTACACCATGGGGCACTTTCATGTATGTGAAAATGCCTTTTGGTCTAATGAATGCTGGAGCAACCTTTCAGAGAGCCATGGACATAGCATTCTTGGAAGAATTGGGTTTCTTCATCATTATATACCTTGATTATGTTACTGTGTTTTCAAAAACAAATGAAGAACATTTAGAACACTTGAGAAAAGTTTTCGAGAAATGCAGAAAGTTTGGTATATCTTTAAACCCTAAGAAGACGTTATTTGGTCTCCAGGAAGGTAAAATTCTTGGGCACATTATTTCAGAGGAGGGTATAAAGATAGATCCAAAGAGGATTGAGGCCATATTGAAAATATCTCATCCTCGAAACATCAAAGAGTTGCAGTCTTTCATTGGGAAGATCAAATTTTTGAGAAGGTTCATCCCCAACTTGGCTGAGCTCCTTAGAAATATCACAAACATGTTGAAGAAGGAGCAGGGGGTGAAATGGACCTTAGAAGCAAGGAAGTCTTTTGAACTGGTAAAACAAGCATTGACCAAAGCACCAGTTCTAATAAGTCCTAATTTTTCAAAGGATTTTTATATCTTCTCATTTGCATCAGAACATACTATTGCTGCTGTCCTTTTACAGAAAAACCCACAAGGACAAGAGCAGCCCATTGCATTCTTTAGCAAGGCATTGAGGGATGCCCCTTTGAAATATAATATTATGGAGAAGCAAGCTTTTGTCTTGGTGAAAGCCTTGAAAGACTTCAGAGTATACATCCTTCACTCACACATCATTGCCTTTGTCCCAAATTCAGTTGTTAAAGACATTTTGATCCAGGATCCAGATGGTAATAGAGGTAAGTGGATTGTTGTGATTCTTGAATATGATTTAGAGATAAAGCCCACTAAGCTCATCAAAGGACAAGGTCTGTCTAGATTAATGGCTAAAAGTAATTTTTAGGTTCTTGATATTAATATGATTAATGCTTTGGATAACCAAGAAGAATTCCCAACTCCCATCATTGAAGATCATATCATGAATTCTCCTTGGTACGCTAATATTTTTTATGTTTTGTTAAATTTGAATGCACCTCCTGGTTTGTCAAAAACAAAGTCAAGATTCCTAAAGTTGAAGGTAGTAAACTATTGCATTATTGATAAATGTCTTTATTGGAAAAATGCTAGTGGTATATTGCTTAAATTTTTGCCTGAGTTTGATGCAGAGAAGGTTAAGCAGGAGTTCCATGAAGGAGAATGTGGAGGTCATTTGTACTAGAAGGCAACAGCCAACAAAATTTTGAGGGCTGGTTTCTATTGGCCTACTCTTTTTCATGATGTACACAAGATGACCACTACTTGCCATAAATGCCAACTATTTGAGGGCAAGAGAAAATTATTACCCCTACCTCTGCATCCAATCACTGTTGAAGCCCCTTTTCAATAGTGGGGACTTGACTTCATAGGAGAGATCCATCCCTCATCCTCTGCCCAGCATAGATGGATTCTCACTGCTAGAGACTATTTCACTAAGTGGATAGAAGCCATTCCTTGTAGGTAGGCCAACGATTCAGTTATCATAAAATTCATAGAGACTAATATTCTCTCCAGATTTGGCTGTCCTACCAAGATCATCACTGATAATGCAGCAGCATTTGGATCAAAAAGGATGATTGAGTTCTGTCACAAATATTAGATAACATTGGGGCATTCCACAGCCTATTACCCTCAAAGTAATGGACTTGCAGAATCCTCAAACAAGAGCTTAGTGAACATAATCAAGAAATTTTTGGAGGACAATAAGAAGTCTTGGCACACAAAGCTGGTTCATGCACTATGGGCTGATAGATTAACTTTAAAGAAATCTATTGGTATGTCACCTTTCCAACTTGTATATGGTACAGATGTAATTTTTCCTAACAGCCTTGGGGTACCAGTTATGAAGTTGATCCAGGAACTACAGACTGAAGATAATGACATGATCAGAAGAATAAATCAGACCATCCATCTTCAGCAAACCAGAGAAGAAGTGTATAACAAAGCATTGCAGAAGCAAGACAATATCAAGAAGATATTTGATAGAAGAACAAAGGCTAGCAACTTCAAGATTGGGGACAAAGTTCTAAAGTGGGACTCAAGGAGGGAAGAAAAGGGCAAGCATGGAAAATTTGACAACCTATGGCTTGGCCCTTACTCTATTCATTCAGTTGCTGGTCATAATGCATTCTTCCTACAGGAACTGGATGGAACAGAATTGTTTGGGGGCCCTGTCAATGGCAGGATGCTCAAACACTACTTCTCTTGATCCATTTTATGTTCTGAAGCCTTTTTATATTTTTTCCATTGTGAATATTCCATCCACCATTTCATTCAAGTTATGAAAAATCAAAAATACAAAAACAAAGAAAAAATGAAAAGAGGGCAGAAATGAAAACAAGAAAGGCAAAGCCCCATGCCAAAAAAGAGAAACAAATCTGAAAGTGTGCAAGCTCAAATGCCATTACTCAAAAACACACGTCTAGTTAGTCAAACAGCCTAATCTTGACTAACTAGCTTTCAATTTACTGCTGATAGGATAGTGAATTTGATTTGCCAAACTGTTTAATCTTGGCTTATCAGTAGATAGATTAGGATAGAAAATGAAGGTTCAAACAAATTCAAAACCTGAACCAAGTTTTAAACAGAAATGACTCAAATCTGCTCCAAATGCTGAGTCAAGAGATAAGAAAATCTGGTTCTAATCAGCTCAAAACCTAAACCAGAACGAAAGCAAAGACAGCTCAAAACAAGAGTCAAAACATAGCTGTGAAGAGAAGAGAAGGTTGTACTTAAACTTTCAGATCTTAAGGCTTTTGTTTTGATTTTAATTTTCTGCAAATAATAATCTGTGTAGCTTGTCTTTATGCCATAGATCACAGCATGTCAAACATCTTAATCTTGACTTGGTTGTTTTTAAATTTCTATTTTAGAATTTAGAGAATGAAATTCTGTTGGACAGTTTAATCCCAACAGATAGTAGTTTAGGTAGAGAAACATCTGAGCTCAACTGTTTAATCTGAGTTAAGGGCGAAATAAGGAGTAGAATTAGATTATTTTTTATGTTTTCAAAAGAATAAAATGTTGTGTAAAGAGTTTTCCAATCCAAGTGCACTCTAATGAAGAAAAAATGTTAGATCAATAGGATTGGGTAGGTAGAAGGTTGTATTGATGAAGTTCATTATTTTTCATGACTGATATCACTTTTCAGAGCGAAGCAAGATCATTCAGCAAAATAAGAGCAATTCAAAGGATGAGGCACATGGTCAGCCTCCCAGAAGAAATAATGGATCAGGCACAGGCCTACCTCCCAGAGAATCAAGTCTGAATTCTTGATGCCTTCAAGAAGGCACCATCCCCAAGTGAAGCCACAGTTAGCCACCTATAATATTTTTTTATACCAAAAGGTGGCTAAAACTTTCTGGATCCTCCAAGGAACAAATTTTATCACTAAAATTTGTTGGCTCTTGAATTCTTTATAAGGCCTCCTACCTTTCCCTCTGCCCAAATCCCACCCTGCTGTTTCCCATCTCAAAAGCCTCTGAAATCCTATAAAATCCACAAACAGTACTGCTGCAAAAGACCCCTTTCCCTTCCCTTTCCTCAGAGCTAATATCCTCTTCTTTTTCTCCATTCCCCATGCAAACCCCACAGTTTCATTAATTCTTCCTTTTCCTCTCACTAAAACCCATTTCATGAGGTCTAAGACCCCTTCTTAGCCTTATCGGAACCCTTGATTACCTTTCAAAATCATTAAAAACCATCAAAATGCATATTTCCTATGCATTGGACTTAGGCCCCTCGGGCTAAGTTCCTAACTTCTCTCCATCCATAGACCTGAAGTGCCAGGACCAACTGCTCTAACCGTCGGGCGCTTATCTCACCAAAGAAATTCCTCCGCCCGAAAGCATTGAAAAACCTTTTTAAAACTATGGAAATTGAGTTTTAAATAATTTCTAAAGTCCCCTGCCCATATTTAATTTTTGAAATAATATATACCGTCGATCCGCTCCGCAGATCAATGGCGGGACGCTCGACTTATCCGGTGGACCCCCCTAACACACGTCATTTCTTAAAAACTGCCGGGTTTTTTCCGCACCGCCTTCGTGCGAAGGCTGTTTTAACCCCGTGGCTAGTGATTCCATACACTGGCTGCAGCGTGTCCTGGACACTATTCCAAAACCACCGCATAACCTCTATTGCCCGTGCGTTATCTTCCGGACCGCGACTGCCCAGCGGAATTAACGATCGCCGTTCAATCTGATCTCCCGCACCCAACGACTGTCATTCACTCAAGTCACCCGCCTTTTAACCAAGTTGCATGCTATTTAGCTGGGCCCCAGCGTGATCAAAAATCAATTTCTGCCGTCGATCTCTGCAGATCGACGGCCCACGTTTAGACGCTGGATTTCGTCGCCCAGTCAACCTTTCTCCCTCGCTGACCTTCCAACTTATTCCCGACCGTTGATCACCGCGCGATCAACGACCCCGATCACCTTGTTCTCCCGCACGCCCTCCGATATAGATTTCCATATAAACGCAGGATTTTATAATATTCGTTTGTATTTCGCAGGTTTAAGGTCCTTTTCGCCATGTTTTAAGGGGATCCGAAGAACGAAGGTGACGACCCTCGTGCTTTCGATTGGTCAAAAGAAATCGACCACAGGGTGTTAATTCACGTATTCATCAGGGTTTCATGAGCCGTTGATGTAGCATACCCCTATTAAAATATGGAAAATACGAGATCAAACCCAGAGGAAGTGTATCAGGTTGTAGAAGACCGGGAAATATCTCAAAATAGAGGATCAGAGACAAAGTGATGGGATTACGGCTAAGACTATCATCAAAAGCCTAATCCCTGATTAAAACACAGTTCGAGAAGAAAACCTAAAAGTGTTTACCAGAAAAATTGCCTCCACCGCCATATCTAAGGCAAATTGATTCCTCGGCTACCACTGTGCCACCTATTGCCTCAAAAAACTCAATCAGAGGCCGAATTTATGGAGCAGGATCCGATATTTTGCCTCGAAGCAGTCGAAGAAGTTACTATTGCCATGGAATTTATTGACAGATGTCCGCATAGTAACCCTAATTATACACAGAGCCTCAAAAGTAAAATAAAGCTCCCACTAAGCTTAAATCATGAGTATAGATCAGTTAATGCAGTGTGTCAAACCAGGAGGTAACTCCTCAAAACTAGAATGTGTATTAGCTGAAGAATGTACATGCTTATATAGATGGGAGGTGAGGCTATTAGGATTCATCTCCCAATGACTCTTGGCCTTCCTTATTTTGTAATAAATAATATACAATATTAAATGTGCACACCCATCCCATAGGATTAGGTGTCAACATTCCCCCTTTAATCCGAAGGGATGTTGGTGAGTCCAAGCATCGATCTGAACTTTTCAAACTTTTCTCTTCCAAGTGCTTTGGTGAAGATGTCAACAGTTTGCTCATTTGTGGAACAATGATGTAGATGAATGGTTTTGGCCTGAACATGATGTCGAATTAGATGGTACTTTGTATTGATGTGCTTTGTTCGATCATGGAACTTTGGGTTCTTGGCCAACTTTATTGCAGAAGTGTTGTCGATCATGAGTGGAGTGAAATACATTTGTTTCATCTGCAAATCTTCCAGGATTTTCCGGAGCCACACAATTTCCTTTGTTGCTTCAGCTGCTGCCACATATTCTGCCTCGGTCGTGGAATCTGCTGGAACTGACTGTTTGCGTGATCTCCATGAGACAGCTCCTGATCCAAGACTCATGGTGTAACCTGTAGTAGACACCCATGTTTCTTTGTCACCATCAAAGTCTGAATCAGAGTATCCGGTCAAGTTGAAGTCACCTACCTGTGTATATTTGAGTCCAAATTCTTGAGTCCCCTTCAAGTACCTTAGCACTCTTTTCGCAGCAGACCAATGTCCTTCACAAGGTTTTTGCATGAACCTTGAGAGGATTCCAACAGCAAATGAAATGTCAGGTCTGGTGGTGGTCAGATAGATAAGACTTCCTACAAGCTGTCTATACTTAGTTGCATCCTCAAATTCCTTCCTTCAATAGATGTGAGCTTCAAGTTTTGTTCCATTGGAGTGGTTAAGGGATTACAGTCATCCATGCCAAAAAATTTCAAGAGATCTCCAATGTACTTCTTTTGAGAAAGAAATATGAATTTAGGATGTTGAATTACTTCAATACCCAAATAGTAATGAACATGACCCAAATCAGTCATTTCAAAACCTTTCGTCAACTCTTTCTTCATGGATGCAATATAGCTCTCATTGTTTCCTGTTATCAAAAGATCATCTACATATACCACAAGATATACAACTGTTTTTCCAACTTTCTTAACAAACAAAGTTGCATCATCAAGATCAAAGTGTTTGAAATCAAGTTTCAAAATATGCTCGGTCAACTTCTCATACCAAGCTCGTGGTGCTTGCTTGAGGCCATACAAGGATTTTACAAGTTTGCAAACTTTGTGTTCTTGACCCTTTATCACAAATCCTTCTGGCTGGGACATATAAACTTTCTCCTTTAGATCTCCATTCAAGAAGGCTGTTTTTACATCCATCTGATGAACTTTCCATCCACTCTGAGCTGCTAAGGCAAAGAGAGTCCGGATGGTGGTCCATTTTGTTGTGGGAGCAAACGTTTCTTCATAATCAATTCCTTCCTTCTGTGCGAATCCTTTTGCCACAAGCCTGGCCTTGTGCTTGTCAAGTGAGCCGTCTGCTTTGTACTTGTTCTTGCAGACCCACTTGCAGCCAATTGGTTTCGCTCCCAAAGGCGGATCAACCAGCTTCCAAGTGCCATTCTTTATCAAGGCATCATACTCCTTCTGCATCGCTTCTTTCCATTGATCATGAGAAGCGGCTTCTTTGAAGGAAGTTGGTTCATGATCTGTAGACAAACTCAATTCACAGTTATAAGCAATATCCATATCAACAGGGGAATCAAAATTATCTACATCACCTTCGATTTGTTGAGTGGAACTTCTTGTTCCTGTTTTTCCAACCTCATCAGGATGAACATTCTCCAGTGTATTTGTCAGCCATTTGGGAGGACCTTTCTGAGATGGCCCAGGCTGGTTATTTGACTGAGTTGGGATTGATTCAAGATTCAATCTCCCAATTCTGTCAATCACATCATCCAATGTGTCATCCGTGGTTGTTTCTTCATGTGGGGGAGAGAGTGGTTCAGGAAATGATTCCACAGTTTGATTCAATATCGGAATCCCCCCTTCAAGGTGTGGAATCACATTATCAAATTCTTGGAAATACTTTGCATGTGTGAATCTATCCAGGCGATCAAGTTGCCGCTCAACAACCTTGTCACTCTTGGAAGATTCAAGAAATATGACATCTCTTGCTATTACAAATTTCTTATTTGCTTCATCATAGAGATGATATCCTTTGGAGGTATTGGAGTACCCCAAGAAGATACATTTTCTGCTTCTAGCACCAAGTTTGTTCCTTTGACCCTTGGGTATCAAGGCATAACAGGTGGACCCAAAGACCCTGAAATGCTTTACCGAAGGAATGTGGCCATGCTACATTTCAAAAGGAGTTTTGTTTCTAATTGAACTTGAAGGACACCTATTCTTTATGTAAACAGCACATAGAACTGCATCAGCCCAAAACATCAATTTTACATTCTTGAAAAATAACATGGGGCGGACCATATTTAAAATAGTTCTGTTCATTCTTTCAGCTACACCGTTCTGTTGTGGATTATATGGCACAGTTGTTTGATGTTTGATTCCATGTTGACGAAGATAATTTTCAAATTCGTTTGAGGTGTATTCTTTTCCATTATCAATACGTAGAGAGCCAATATGTGTTTGTGCATCATTTTCAATCCATGCATGAAAATTCTTGAAAGTTTGAAAAGCATCAGACTTATTCTTCAGTAAGTAAATCCAACACATTCGGGTGTAGTCATCAATAAATGTCATCATGTATTTGTTTCCATTTGCAGAAGCAATAGGCATAGGGCCAGATAAATCTGAATGAACAAGTTCAAGTTTCCTATGTGCTCTTGAGTGTGAATCATGAAATGGTTGTTTGCTATGCTTTCCTAGAATACAAGCATCACATTCCTTAGGTTTTCTAGGAATTGCAGGCAGTCCATCAACACCATTTTTCTTCAACAAACGAAGGCTGTCATAGTTTAAGTGTCCAAATCTAGCATGCCATAAAAGACTTGATGGAAATGTACCTTCATCATGATGTGAACTGAATGCAAAGTTTTGAGCATGAGCAGATGAACCTTTCAGCTCCAAGAGTCTCCCTTCTTCTATTCCCTCCATGACAAGTGAGTGATCTGATGCTGATCTGACCTCTGCCTTGCCATCAAACAAGTGAACTGAGTGTCCTTGCTGCCGGATTTCGATCAGGGATAGCAAGTTTCTCTTCAACTCCGGGAGGTATAGAACCTCATGTAGGATATGGTCAGGAAGACCAGGTAGTTTAAGCCTGACTGTGCCAAGCCCTGATGGCTTGAGTTTGGATTTATCTGCGAAATATACTGCTCCATCAACTTTGTCAGTGAATTCTTCAAAAAAATATTTTCTAAATGTCATGTGACATGTTGCTCCTGAATCTAGCAACTAATCATCTCTCCATGAAGTAAATGAAACATCAAACAAGTCTTCATACTTTATCATACACAAAGCAGAACACAATGAGCTTCATTCAACCATGCATCGTTCTTGTCTTTTATTACCACTTACCTTCCGTCTTGATTCGTCACGCCGAGCTTTAGATTGTCCGCCCCCCTTTTCTGCACTCTCGAAGCTTTCTTCATCATCTTTCTTCTTCCTTGGATGGACCTCGAAGCATGCATGTTCCTTTCTCCGGTGTCAGTTATAGCCCTTAGAAGATCAAAGGACCCGTCATCTTTTTCAAGGAGGAGAGAAAAAAACTTTGCTGGAAAATTTCTCTTGAAGGAGAGAAAACAAAAAAAATCTTTGCTGGAAAATGTACTCAGTTTAAAAGGACAGAAACTCTTTCCTGGAAACTAATTCTGCTCAAAAAATCTGAAGACTGAATTTAAATGGACAAAAAAATACTCTTTGCTATAAACTGAATTCTGCATAAAAAAAAATATATAATTTTTTTTTTTGTTTGGAAAAAAAAATGTATATGAATGGGAGGGGGCGGAATGGCGGAGTGATATTAAAGGATGGGCAGTATATTATGAAGGGCGGTAATATGAATATGAAGTGGTATTAAAAAAGGGGCGGTAGTATTTGAAAGGGCGAACAGTGGTGGACGGATAATACACAGTGGTATTGTTTATAACCAAACGATATTTTATATATTTGAAGGCGGTATGGAGGTTAGGTGGAAGAGTTGTATATAAAAGCGGTATGAATATATGACAGAGCGTATTAACATATGACAGAGGGTGATATATCATGAACAAAACACTGTATTATATATGGAAAAGCATTGAAATACCACTGAATGAGGGCGGACTATGTATATAAAGCATTGAATGAGGGCGGACTGTGTATATATGCAGAGGAGTGGTGTTATAAAATATGGAACGTATTGCAGATGGAGGCGACGGAGCTGGTGAATAGGGCGATGTTATAATAACACAGTGAACGGTTTATGACAGCGTATTGAATATACAATGGACAGCGTTTAGTCGGGCGTTGATATATGTGGAACTGTGGCGATATTTGTAAAGCAGACAGTGTATGGACGCAGATAGTGACGGAGTGGAGCGTTGGAGATGGACGGAGGGCGTATTACAAATGCGTTGATAACATAACCATGAGGCAGCATTCTTATGACACCAGGCGTGGAGGCACCAGTCAAGAATGTATTGTGAATTGAGGCAGCATGATGTATGCTTCTGGAATGGAAGGTGTTATAAAATATGACAGCGCTGGTAAACGCAGGAGGAGGAGCGCTCACTGTATTGAATGGATCGATGGAAAACGCAGGTGGAGCGATGTGTATTGACTGCGATGCATTTGGAAATGCTGGAGCTGTATAGACTATACCAATACACTATTAAAAATGTCGCCAGAGACCGATACCCAAGCTGTATAATACTGTGATATGAAGAGGGCGTTAACTGGTGGAGGGCGCAGAGAATTATGAAATGATATTATAATTGAATGGAGGTCGATATGTATGACAGCGCTGGTGTATGGAGGAATGGGGAATGGAGAATGGGAATGCAGGCAGGGGAAGGGAAAGCAATGGGTAGGAGAAAAATGGAGGAGCGCATGAATGAATGGAGAGGAGGATGCCCAAAAGGGCGTTACAAAAAAAATTTGAAATTGAATCTGCAGAATGACAGAGTTGCAGGACTGCTGGAATTGCAGAATGGCAGAGCCTGCAATTTGTAGAATGACATAGCCTACAGTCTTCAGGAGCTGCAGGAGCTGGAGCTACAAATGTCAGTACTATATAGGGAAAAAAAATGCAGAATAACAGTCTAGCAATTAAGAGCAGCAGAAAACTATTAAAAAATATTGACTGAGCAAAGGATAGGGAGTTACACCACAGGGCAGAAATGCCAATTGTGGGGCTGGCTCTGATACCATGTCAAACCAGGAGGTAACTCCTCAAAACTAGAATGTGTATTAGCTGAAGAATGTACATGATTATATAGATGGGAGGTGAGGCTATTGGGATTCATCTCCCAATGACTCTTGGGCTTCCTTATTTTCTAATAAATAATATACAAAAATACATATGCACACCCATCCATAGGATTAGGTGTCAACACAGTGGAACACCTGTACAATTTCTTCATTGAGCCCCCAAGGGCCAAGAAGACATTAATTCCTGCATTAATTGGTTCAGAGATCTTTTTATCAGATCTCACCTCCTCATTCTTCTATAAATACTTCAGTAGAAGATGAGTGAGGTGTTGGTTGTTGATGTAACTTGCTGAAGCATTGTAATGTAATTGAGATGAAGACTTCTATTTGTAAATTAGTGATTCACTAGCTCTTAGAGCTCTGCTTGTAGCAGATAAGTTAGGTTATGAAAGAGAGATGAATTAAAACATTGTAATTGAAGATTGTAACTGGTTTGGAGCATCAATACAAGCTGATTTATGGGATCCTGGTCTATGTTGACGGTGATGTTGTTCTACTTGTAACTTGTTATTTTATTTCTATTTTCAATTTGTTCCATTTTCTGCTGTAAAGAACAGTTTAAACAGGTTTAGGACCTACTGTATATCAGTAACCTTCTCTGGCTGAGAAACCTTTATCTAAATGTTTTCTTTCATCTGTGTAATTTGAAAATGATTTAATTCAGTTTAAACATAGGAATGCTGGCGTTCCCTCGTCCTAATTGTCTTAGCTGAATATTATTTTTGAATGTTACTTTCTGCATGTGTTGTGTGAAGATGAACTGAGGAAGATATGGTTAGCCCTGGTCCCAGTCTTGTTTGCATATCTATCTGATTATTTCCTCTAGAATGTGTCAAAAGTTGACTAGTTTAGAAGTACTTATCAGATCTTAGGCCATTCTGTGTTATCTTGGTGATTGTCTTGAAAGTAACCAAGTAAAGAAGAGCTAGGAGAGGATTTGTGGTGAGCCCGACCCGCTAATTTCTACTCCAAAAGTTGCCTTCAAGTTTCCCTTCATTTTTTATATGTTTTCTATTGAAAGTGTATCAAAGGCTGGCTAGTTTCAAAGCACTTACCAAATCCTAGTTTGCTTTCATGTCTTTCTTAAGTGCCTGGTCAAAGGCTGGCTAGTTTCAAAGTACTTACTAGATCCTGGGCTACTCTTTGTTCTGCATCTGTTATTTCCCTTCTTATTGTATCATTCCATTCCATAAATCAAACCTTTAAAGGGATCCTTAGACATAGATGACTTGCCCCATGGACCACTCTTGCCTCGTGCTGTCCCAATTAAATCCTATTATGACTCCATAGCCCAATGGACTGAAAACCTTCCATCATCTTTCATCATAGTTAAAGCTTACTCCGGTTGCTTGCAACTTCTCACTTTTGAACCTAGTTGCGTATAGATATTTCCACCTCAGACAACAATCATGTTCAACCATCCAAAAACAAACAAAACCCTTTGTCTTCATAACTAGCCTAATATTATTACCCCAAACTTCAAAGACAAATCCATCTTTGCACTTATTGGAGAGATCCCTCTCTGGATTCAGGAGGGCTAGATCCTAGAATCCCAAAGTGGTTGAAATGATGTTAACTCTGTGATCGGACTTTTGCCAATCTTGCTTATTACAGAGACCTAACATAGGGGATATTGGTTTCAGAGGTAATGGTAACAGTTTCTTTTTACCTTCGAAAATTTGGCATTTATGGCAAGAGGTAACAAACTTTTTAACATCTGAAAATAAAGATAGCTAGTAATAACCAGCTCTAAGTATTTTATCAGCTGTGCTCTTCCAATATAGATGGCCTCCACAGTCACCTGCATGAAATTCCTCAAGGATCTTGTCAGCCTCAGATTTCAATAAACAATTAAGTAAAATCCCAGTACTTTCTCTCCAATACAGTGCATTATTTAAGATACAGAACCTCATTGCCTTTTGCTTGATGAATCTTTCCCTGGTTTTTGTCAGTCTAGGAGGAGCTTGTAAGTTTGTTAGTACAAAGATTATATCAGAGTACCATGGTGAGTCTTGATAGGCCTCACTGATCAATGGAGTTGCCATCTCCTCCTGTTCATCTACTTGTGCAATGAAATTAATATCTAAGGCATTGCAATTTGATTCAGCCATCAGTCTAGCTAAACCCTGTCCTTTAATGAGTTTGGTTGGTTTAATTTCTAGATCATATTCAAGGATTGTGGCTATCCAATTTCCTCTCCTACTGTCTGGTCCATCTTGAGTCAAAATTTCTTTAACTACTACATTAGGGATGTAGGCAATGATGTGTGAATGAAGTATATACACTCTGAAATCTTTGATAGCTTTAACTAGAGCCAAAGCCTATTTTTCTATTATGTTTTATTTTAGTGGTGCACCTCTGAGAGCTTTACCAAAAAATGCAATGGGCTGTTCAAAGCCTTGATCGTTTTTCTGCAGAATAACTGCAGCTATGGTGTGTTCAGATTCAAAGGAAAATATTATGAAATCTTTTGTGTAATCTGGACTGATAAGGACTGGTGCTTTAGTTAAGGCTTGTTTGATAGATTCAAAAGAATGTTTGACCTTTATTGTCCATTTAATTGAGGAGTCCTTTTTAATCATGTTGTTTATATCTTTTATAATTTCAGTCATTTTTGATATGAATCTTCTTAGAAAATTGATCTTTCCCAAGAATGCTTGGAGTTCTTTAATGTTCCTTGGTGGTTGAATGTTTAGAATTGCTTTAATTCTTGCAAGGTCTATTCTAATGCCTTCTTTTGAGATGATGTGACCTAAAAATTTGCCTTCTTCTAGCCCAAAAAGAGTCTTTTTAGGGTTAAGAAATATACCATACTTTCTACATTTAATAAAAACTTGTCTCAGATGATCCAAGTGTTCATCATTTTTTTTCAAAAAAACAGTAATATAATCTAAATAAATGACTAGAAACTCATGAATCTCCTTGGAAAAGGCAATATCCATGGCCCTTTGAAATGTAGCTCCTACATTTTTTAACCCAAAAGGCATTTTCACATACATGAAAGTGCCCCATGGAGTAGTAAATGCAGTTTTGGTTTGGTCATCTTTTTGAACTAGAATCTAATTGTAACCAGAGAAACCATCTAATAAAGAGATTCTGGAAGAACCTGCTACCCTCTGTAAAATATGGTCCATTTTTGGCAAGGGGTAGTTATCCTTCAAGGATGCTTTATTAAGATTCCTAGAGTCTATGCATAGTCTAATTTCTCCTGTCTTTTTTCTGGTTGGCACTAAATTAGATATCCAGTCAGAAAATATGACTGGTGCAATTATCTATGCATCAAACATTCTTTTGACTTATTTTTTGATTAAGAGTAACAAAACTGGATTAATCCTTCTGAGTTTATGTTGAAAAGGTTTTTGATTTTCTTTTAAAGGAATTTTATGTTGGATAATGTCTGTGTTGTAAGTTTTCAAGTCTTCATAGCTCCATGCAAAGACATCTTGAAATTCTTTTAAAAGTTCAATGTATTTAGCCCTTTCATCTAATGATAAGGATTTAGATAGTTTGATTATTCTTGGTTTTTCATCTATCCCTAAGTTATACTCTTCTACATCAGACTTATCTAGCTCCATTTTTGGCCTTTTGGGCATATCTTTGGAGTCAAATAAGTCTTCTATAGGAGTTAAACCTCTGGGTAAAATGTTATTCTTTAAATCAATCAAATCTATTTTATCTTCTATCAATTATTCTATGTCTACTTTTTCCATTTCATCAATGTCACTTTGAGTAAAAATAGTAGGCTTTTCAAAATTATGTACGTCTAGATTATCTAAATCATCTATTTGAAAGAAATTTAAATCTATATCACAAGGTGAATATATGTTACAGTCGTTATCGATTTGACAATTTTGAAATTCATGCTCATTATTGAAAAAGTGATAAATTTTCTCATCCTCTGAAAAAATTTGCCAATATTTCACATTATCAGGAACAATAGGCCTATGTTTGATCTTAGCAGTGTATTTTTGTAATGGTGAAAAAGGAAATTTACAACTGTTGGCAAAAGTTGCTAAGCAATGGGCCTGTATGTTTTGAATTCGAGGGATGATAGCAAAATTACCTTCTAACAATTCCTCAAGAGATTCCAATATTGTTTCTCTGTATCTTGCAAGTCTGGGGTTGTGAACTGAATACTTTGCGTTTATTTGCTTTATAACTAGTTCAGAATCACCCATAACCATTATTCTTTTTCCTCCCATTTTTCTAATAATTTGCAAACCTAAGATTAAAGCTTCCTATTCAGCCATGTTATTGGTGCATTTGAAGTTTAATCTAAAAGAATGTCCTTCAGAATGTCTTGTTTCAATGTTTGTAATCCAAACACTAGCCCCAGCTCCAAATCTATTAACAGATCCATCAAAATCTAAATTCCACAAAGCTTCATGACCAATATAATCATCCATGATTTTAAGTTTTTTATCAATAAATTTAGTTGGATTTTCATTTTGATCAGAGTTACTAAGAATAAAAGAATCAAGATCAGTGGGAGTAGCATAAATTGGATAATTTGTAGGTCTGTCTGCACTACTAATCATGTACTTCATCAAGGTTTCTCTATAAATCTTTTTAGGCTGTCCAAATACAGAGATAGTGGCATAACTCATATCAAGTTGTAGAGATCCCTGCAACTTTTCTCCCCATGAGTGAGAAAGAAGCATGCCATACTTTGGTGGGATGTCAGCTACTACAACATCCATGATCATACTCTTACCAGGATATTGGAATAGATTAAAATATAGATATTTAATCAAACCTATACATTAGACTTTGGATGAATCAAATGAGAACAAGTCCTTATATTGTCTAGTTATATCTAGATTCAAGGTTTAAATTATAGCTCTAGGCATTAAATTGTGGGAAGCTCCAGTGTCTAGCATAGTATTGTGTAATATTTGGTCATGTACAGTAAGACTTAAATAAAAGGGGGGTACTGACCCATCTGAATGCTTTCCATCTACATTGGGACCAAAAATCAATTTAGGCCTATCTTCATTCATGTTAATTATATCTTCATTCTCATTCAAATTCAATGCATCAAAAATCATAGATCTATACAAATCATTTTTAGCTAGTTCTACTAAGGGAACACCTATTTTTAACTTGGATATTTCAGACTGCATATTAAATGTTGGCTGAGATCTAATGGCTTGAATCACTTCTTCTTTGGGAACTGTGGTTTGTGATGACTTTTCTTGAGTTTCTACTATTTTACCTTTGTTCTGCACTTTTATCTTGTCTTCAGTCTGAGTTTCTTGGTTTCTGTTATCTTTAACTGTTTTTTCAGGAATATTTTGAGGGTTAGCAGAAATATTATCAGTTTTAGGATTCTCAACAGAAGGTTTAGGATCTAACATTTTAAAGTCAGTAGGATTCTTTCTTGGCTCAATGACTATTGTTGAATTGGAGGCTTTGGGAGTATTAGCTTTTGGAACATCCTTAGAAGATTGATCCACCTCGTCAGTAATATCTACAATCTTTGGGCCTTGCTTCTTTTTAGGACTGGTCGGGTTTGAACTCTGTTTGTTATCTCTAGGAAGAATTTGCAGGAATTTTGATTTAGAGGTTTCAATCTTCTTTTGTTTTGTTCTTGTTAGTTTGGAGCATTATTATTTATGGCAGGTTCATTGTTTTTCTTGCTCCTAAGGTTGTATTGACTGTGAATCTCATTAATTGCAAAATCATAACCTTGTTTATAATCATATGACTCTCAAGATTCTACTTTGAACTATTGAAGTTCAAAGAGTTCCTGGTCCTCCTGGGTGAGGAAAATGGTATTGTTTTCATCAATCCCCATAACAATGTTGATGTCTTCCTCCTCATCAACACTGTTTTGTGAGCTTTCTGCAAAGTTTTCTTGGAATGGGGTTCTTATATTTTGATCAGGGGAAGGTTCTTTACCTTTCCCAGGGTTGCTGTTTTTTCTATAATTGGGATTCCGGATTTGGGATTGATTCTCCTATTGTGGTTTTCTTTCAATTTGATCTAGTCTATCAACTACTTTTTCTAGTGCTTTAGTAATGAAAACAAACTTACCATCTAAGTGAGATGCTTCTTCTTTAATAGTAACCCTTCTTTCGTTTCTCAGTATGGCCTTCTTTGCAAGTATGTTGATTTCTACACCTACAACATTTTGTTGCATTTATTCTAAAGTATCTGCGTCCCTTTCCCTAAGTTGGTAAGCCATGTCTACATCAAAGCAATCAGGGAATTTGAGTAGCACGAAATACGGGGTGGGTTTAAGGTCTGTAGGAATGGCGTTGTAAACATTGTTATATCTTGTGCAGAAGTCTTGGACAGACTCATTTGGGGCTCTCTTGACAGCATCAAACTCAGATAGTATTTGCATAGGTTTCTTTTTCTCCCATTTATTTAGGAAGGATCTACGGAATGCAGCTAGGTATGCTATGCTACCAGCTTGTAAAATTTTAAACCAGGTTTTCACTTATCCAATTAAGCTTCGAGAAAATAACCTCATTTGGACATAAATTTCATCTATCTCATAGAATTCCCAAAAATAATTCATTCTAGTGATATGTTGTTGTGCAGTAATATGTGAAAGATTATCAAATAGTGGATTATATTTTTGATAGTTCTGGGGCATGTCATCAAGATTTTGAGGTAGGACCAAGGGAGCATATTGAGCTGCCATGGCTTGGATTTTAGCTAAACTGGGAGGTACAGTAGTAGTAGTAGGGATAGTGTTGGTTACTGCAATGGATGTACTTAAAGAGCTCAGAAAAGAGGATGAAAAAAAAGTAATATGGCTAACAGTAGTTGTAATGGGCTGGGTAAATGATGGATATACAACTTTGGGTTGCAAGGGCAACTCAGGGATGAATGGATCGGTTGATGAAATAGCAGTGGATTGTGGATATGATGAATATATGATTCTATGGGGCAGAGGAAACTCAAGGCTTATGGGCTCTTGAGGTGAACTAACAGCAGAATTAGTAAATGATCTGGCAGCATACAGAGTAGAATCTGATGCTGGAAAGACTATTGTATATAGCTCAAAAACTGGGGGTTTAAATTTAGACAAAAAAATTGCTAACTTAACAGCTTCTTCAATGTCTTTAATTTTCGAGACACTTACCCTTTTTACTGGACTTTTACTTTCAGTTTGATCTGATTTAGTAAGAACAGAAATAATTTTGTGTTTTTCACTCACATAAGAAGTAAAAATTGGATCTAAAACAATTTCTTTTAAATCCGATTCAAATTTTGTTCTAAATAAATATTTTTCAAACTTTAAGTCAAAATCAATGTTTGATAAGCTTACCAATTCTTTGGGTAAAAAATCAGCTCTTCTCAAAGGTATCTCAGTTTCAGAACTATCAATTGTTTTTTCTTCTTTTTTCCTATCTGGTCTGGATTGTCTACTATCTCTGGAGGATTAGGATCGGGGTTGGATCTAGTGTAGTAGAATTTCTTGGGAGCCAGAATGTTTATTGGGTAAAATACCCACAACCTTTAAACTTAATCTTAAAGTAGAAAAGATACAGTTAGAGATCCTCCTTCAAGATTAAACTTAAAACTGGAAAGTGGTTAGTCCCCAATATGGTCGCCAGTATGTTATCACCCTAGTAATTCTCAGGTTGTGGGATGGGGATTTTTGTAGTTAAGAAAACCAGGGGTAACCAATAATTGCTTTGGGAATTCAGGATCTAGCCTTCCTGAGCTCTGGAGAGGGATCTCTCCTAAAGATTTGTCTTTGTTTTGGTAAAGGGTTTTAGGCTAGCTATGAGTGAACAATGGGACTTGTTTTGAAAGTGTGGTGGGAATAAAAAAAAATTCAAGGTAAACCAGAGGGATCTACCAGAACATTGGGCTATGGAGTCAACTCTCTAGGTAAGCAGAGCTAAGAAATAAGACTTAAATATGCAAATGTACTGAGGGTGGGGTAGATGACCTTCTAAGGCTTTGAATAGGCTTTGTTGATAGATTGGGTGAAATCTGAACAAAATGGCACTTAAGAATCCTTAAGTTACAGAAAAGAGGATTAAAGGAGGGAATCAAACTGGGACCTAGAGCAATTAAGAATTTTATGGTCCGGTTATCTAGCAGAAAACATAAAAATGCCAACTAGTTTAAAACAGGGAGCTTATTATCACTAATCCTGTTTCAATTTTCCTTAGTTGATCATTACATAATAGAAACACATTAAATGAATGTATGTAAACTTTTAAAGGAAAACAATGAAAATAGGAAAAAGACGAAAGTTATCTTGTCACCACGAGAATGCTTAGTTATGATGTCTCTAATCTTGTTTCTATTCTGTTGCTTTGCTAATTGACTCACACCAACTTCAATATGTCCAACAAAATGACTATAGTAGTCTTGAGAAATTTTATTCCACCCTGAATACTTCGAATAATGAAGTATTTATACAATCGAATTACTTACGAAATATCTAAAGTTTGAGATAATATCTCAAGAAAAAATAGGAAATATTACATAAGAAGAGGGACAACAACAAAACAGTTTGCAAGTTGTCCTCTTTTACAAGGAAAAATAAAACTGTTTAGCTTATTTAAACTGATTTTCTGATTAGCTGGAAACGTTGCTGGCAAGTGAGACATTATCTCATGGAAGATAACTTGTAGAATACTCTTCCTTTTCACCTTCTGTTTTGATATTCTTTATCTCTGCTTTTCACTGTTTCATTGATGTAATTGAAAAATGACCAGCAGTAACAATTTGATTTTACTAATACACTTTGACCCTGATACACTTTGACACTGATTTTTTCACCATAAAGTAACAATAGAATATGACTTTTTTATGTGATTTTCTTGCCCTTTACCTATCAAATTCACATCATATCTGTGAATTCTTGCCACTGTTCAGCAGTGGGGATCTTCATATTCTTCAATTTTCTATAGCTTTCATCAGCTTCTGTGTACTTAGAAAAATTTGGCTTTACTATGAACATGTGCTTGATTTCATTCTACAGAAAAAATTAATTCTCAAAATATTGCAAAATGAATTTAACAGTAGGAGACCCTTGAGGTAAAGGTTTGTTGATCTGCTCTTTGGCATATGCCCTGATTTTGTTATCATAATATTTTTGTGGCATTAACTTCTCATTCAATGCATGAATATCTGGTAAACTTGCTTCTAATAATACTGTGTGTTTGGCCCAAAATCTTGTGATGGCCAAGTTCATATCTTTACACCTGTCTTCCAAATTATTCATCATGTTTCTTTTATTCAGGACTTTCTTAATTTGAAGGATGGCCTCTATTCTGTCAGCAATTTTCAACTCTTCTAATTCTTCCCTGTTTTTGTTGTTCAAAAATGCTATGAGTTGAATTGCTTGTGGTGGCTTATTTTCAATTTCTTTTTTGGTTTTATCAATTTCTGCAATTGTAGCCTGTAGCAACTCTTTCTGCTCATATATTATCTAAATATAAGGCCATTGTGAGTCAATGCCTTCAATGATTTTTGTCCATAAATGATTTTTTATGTAGGCAACCTGATCTGTGAGATTTACTTCTTTTTGGAGGACCGAGATCCTTTCTTCTAATGTTTTTACTCTTTGTTCATGGCCCTTAGAAGTAATTACAACATCTTTGTAGGAATATTCCAAGTTTGCATTAGCTTTTCTCAAATTTTTGATCTCATCATTCTTTAAAGTCATCTCTTCCAAAGCTTTTTCCAAGTTTGTAGCTCTTGTATTTGTCCCTGTTTGTACCTGTGTGTTTGAAGATGCAGCAGCAGAATCATCCTTTGATGAAATTGACACTGCAGTTGCCAATTTCCTTTGAGGTGCAAGATGTTCAGCTAGAGTAGATGGTACAACAGTGCTTACTAATGGAATAATTGTAGGAATTACTTCTTTATCCTTTTTTAATGCTTCATTTTCCTTCATCAAGGCTTCAGTTTGTATTTCCATTTCTTTGAGTTGTGTAGTCATTTTTAAAACCAATTGACTCAATTCATCATTTTTAGTTTTCTTTTGAAGGATCTCCATTGCCTGGGGATGTTCACTTTGAGGCAATTTCAGTTTCCTTCTTAGAGTAGCTATGTCTTTTTTTTTTTGTTTGATTAAAGCCTTTGCAACTTCAATGTTAGCTGGATCAGCTCCTGCTTCAATCACCAATTCTTCTAATGCTTTGATTCTCAATCCATTAGCATGCAATGATGCTTTATCCAATTTCATTTGATTCTGAAGGTTTATTAGTGTTTTCTCAAGCCTGATAGAATTCATAGTCTTATTGACTATTTTAGAATACAACATCTCTATATTGCTCCTGTGAAATTCTATTTGATCTAATTCACGGACAGCATCTACATCTACTTCCAAATTAGTCTTTGAATAGTCTACTACCGACTTTGGATCAGCCATTGTAGGTTTCAAAAATGACATTACCAATTTTTTAGAAGAATAATCAAAAGTAGAGAGAAGTCTATCTTTATTTCCAGGTTTCTCTTTGAGACTTCATTTTTTATTTCTTCATTCTTCTTTCTTATTTGTCTAAATTTGATATGGATGTCTGACTCTCTGTTATTTGTTGCTTTTGAGGAAGAAGGAATTTATACATCAGTTTGTTTCTCAATCATCACTGTATCTTTATCCTGTGTTTCAAATTGATTCTTTTTCAGTTCTCTGAGTGTTTCAGTTACTATCTTTGTTGCTTCATCATCAGTTTCATGACCATTGTTATCTTCAATATTAATAGCTTTATCCCTTTCTTCATTAGTCAATTTACTTTTCTTATTGTAGGGAATTCTAAATCTCTTATCTAGAATAGTTTCAGCTGTGAAACTATCTTCCTTTCTGCTCCTTTTATGAACAATTTTAGCTTCTTTGTTCACTGTAACCAGCTGTGTTTGATTTACCTGTTTATCCTTTCCATTGTTTCTCTACATGCCCTGTGAGTCATCATCAAATAAATTATTTGGCTCCCATTCAAGTTTATTGGCATATTTTTCAATTTGGGGCTTGTGTTGTGTAACCAGCTCCTAAAATAGAAGAAAAGAGATATCAACGCCTTAGAAATAAGCCACTTCGAGGGGGCAACCTCCAATACATTACATAAATGAACAATTCTTGGATGATGCAATTTACAAAACCTCCTTTCTATATAGAGGAGTCCATGTGGCCATAATGTAATCCTAGTGGGCCACAATGTAATCCTAGTTGACCTAACAATAATAATTTAAGGGCACAATAATAACAAAATGAGGGTTACAAGGGTACAATAATAACAATAAGGGGGTTACACTAATAACAATAAGGGACTATACTAGTAATATAGGGACCTAACATGCCCCTCTCCTTCAAAAAAGTGTTGTCCTCAACTCTTGAGTAGCTCTGGGTGCTTCTGTATAAAATTCTCATCCTCCCATGTAGAATCTTCAGTGGGTAAGTTCTTCCACTTGATGAGATACTCTGAAATTGATCGATTCCGTAGCTGTCGAGTTCTTGTTTCCGTGACCGCTTCAGGTTCCAATATGATTCTTCCTTCCTCATCAAGTTCTGGAAATATTGTTTGAACTGGAAGATTTTCACCTATAACCTTCTTTAAGCATGAAACATGGAAAACTGGATGTACTCGCGAAGAAGCAGGAAGCTCCAATTTGTATGCCATAGAACCAATCTTTTGCAACACCTTGTAAGGACCATAGTACTTTGGTGATAATTTATTATCCTTCTTAGCTTGCTTCAGGGACATTTGTTTGTATGGTTGTAGCCGTAAAAATACCCAATCTCCTACATCAAAACTTCTCTCGCTGCGATGTTGATCTACCCGTTGTTTCATTCGATTTTGTGCCAAATTCAGGTTATCCTTTAAGAGTTGGAGAACTTCTTGTTGATGCTCGATGTGATCTTCCACTGCTTGAACCTTCGAATTTTCCTTAAAGATGATGTGATGGATGGTGGATGATATCCATAAAGTGCCATAAATGGGGTCATTTTTGCTGCAGTATGGAAGGAAGTGTTATACCACCATTCAGCAAGAGGTAACCACTTGACCCATTGTGTTTGTTTATCAGATACAAAACAATGAAGATATCCTTCCAAACATTTATTTACTATCTCGGTTTGACCATCAGATTGAGGATGATAAGATGAGCTATGAGCTAATTGAGTACCCAAACAAGAAAATAACTCCGTCCAAAAATTTCCAGTAAAAATGGGATCTTTCTCGCTCACAATAACCCTTGGGCTTCCATGTAGCTTTTGAATTCTATCCATAAATGTAGTAGCAACTGTACTTGCTTTAAATGGATGAGATAATGCACAAAAGTGTGCATACTTGGTAAGTCTATCAACTACCATCATGATGACACTCTTTCCTTCAGACTTAGGTAAACCTGTGATAAAATCCATTGAAATCTCCTCCCAACGTTGACTTGGAATGGATAAAGGTTGTAGAAGTCCCGGGGTCTTAATTGTCTCCACTTTATTCTGCTGGCGAACCAAATATTCCGCCACAAACTTTTGAATATCAGATTTAAGGCCATCCCAAAAAAATTCTTTCTTCACCCTGTGGTAAGTTTTTAAAAATCCTGAGTGTCCTCCTAAAGGAGAAGTGTGCAATTCCAGAAGAATCTTTTGTTTTAGTTGGGAATTCTTACAAATATATAAGCGATCTTTGTACCATAAGGAATCATTTTTTCAACTAAATGTATCAGATGTACTAGGATCTTGCTGCAAATTTTGAATGAGTGTCCATACATCTTTGTCCTTCTTCCATTCATCTCTTGCTTCGGTTATCCAATCTGGTTGGACAATAGAAATGGCACAAAGCAATGCTTCCACCTCTTCATTCTTTCTTGAGAGCGCATCTGCAACAACATTAAGCTTTCCTTTTTTGTAGATTATTTAAAAATCATAACCCAACATCTTTGTGACCCATTTTTACTACTCTTCTAAAGATAGTCTTTGTTCCAAAAAGTGTTTAAGACTATCATGATCAGTTTTTACCTTGAAGTGTCTTCCCATTAGGTAAGTTCTCCATTTCTTTAGTGCATGCAGGATTGCTAACATTTCCTTCTCATAAATAGGTTTCTGTAAATACTTTCCTTTGATTGGACGACTTTCAAAAGAAATGGGTCTTCCTTCCTGCATTAAAACTGCACCAATTCCATTTCCTGAAGCATCACATTCCACAATAAAGGTTTTTGTGAAGTCTGGCGTAGCTAAGACCGGTGCATGGCACATTGCCTCCTTAAGACGTTCAAAGGCCTTAGTTGCTTCAGGAGTCCATGAAAATGCATCTTTCTTCAATAATGTTGTTAGAGGTGCTGCTATTCTCCCATAATTCTAACAAACTTGCGATAATACCCTGTTAACCCGAGAAATCCTCGCAACTTCTTTATGGTTGTGGGGACTTTCCATTCCTTAATGGCTTTAATTTTGTTAGGTCTACTTTAACACCCTCGTGAGATACAATATGACCCAGATATTCCACCTCTTGTACTCCAAAGAAACATTTGGATTTTTTTGCATATAATTGTTTCTCCTGCAATAGTTTGAGCACCCCGTCAACATGTTCAACATGATCCTTCCAAGACCTGCTATAGATTAGTATATCATCAAAAAATACTAGCACAAATTTTCTAAGGAAGGGTTTGAAAATGGAATTCATCAACCCTTGAAATGTAGAAGGTGCATTGGTAAGGCGAAAAGGCATGACCAAAAATTCATAATGACCCTCATGAGTTCGAAATGCTGTTTTTGGAATATCTTCAGTCTTCATTCTAATTTGATGATATCCCGAACAAAGATCCAACTTGGTAAAATAAATTGCTCCATGTAATTCATCCAATAATTCATCAATCACAGGAATGGGAAATTTATCTTTAATGGTGAGCTTATTGAGCTCCCTATAATCCGGACACATTCGCCATGATCCATCCTTCTTGTGTACCAATACTACAGGAGTGGAGAAAGAACTTTGACTAGGTTGAATTATACCCGCCTCTAACATTTCTGCAATCATACGTTCAATTTCGCTCTTTTGGACGTAAGGATATCTATAAAGCCTGATGTTTGGAGGAACACTTCCTGGAATCAAATGAATAGCATGATCATGATCACGAATAGGTGGGAGTCCTTTGGGAGTTTCAAACACCTTGGAATGATTGTCCAAGACTTGTTGAAGATCTGCAGAAATAGATGATTTTGATGTCGGAACTTCTAGTGAGCATAATTGTGCAATTACACCTCATTGTTCTTTCTTTAGAAGCTTTGTCATGACATTAGAGCTTATTATCCTTCCCGGCTTCCCTTCAATACCCCGTAATTCGACTTCCTTTCCTTCTGAAAAAAATTTCAAGAAAAGTTCTTGAAAATTAAAAGCTACCGTCCCCAAAGATTGCAACCATTGTACTCCTAGTACAACATCAGCACCTCCCATAGGAATGGAAAGCATTGGACTAGTCAATACATATTCCCCCATGGTTAGCTTGATATTATGGCATTTTCCAGAGAAATTTATAGTTCCTCCATTTGCAATCATCACTTGACATTCTGGTGCTAGGTATAGGAAATAATTTAATTCCTTGGCTACCTTACAATGAATAAGATTATGGGCGCTACTTGAATCAATCAACACTATTACCTTTTTCTTCTTGATATGTACTTCTATCTTGAGAGTTTGAGGAGTGGTAATTCCTGCCAGTGCATTACACGATATGGTCAGATTCATTTCTTCCTCTTCTAGGGCTGGTTCCTGGTGTATATCCTCTTCTTGTTCATTTTCTTCTTCATCTTCACAATCTATGTAAAATAATTTCTTCTCAGCACACTTATGACCTTTAGTATATTTTCTATCACAACTATAGCAAAGCCCTTTTGCTCTCTTTTCTTCCAATTGTTGTGATGTCAACCTTGTAGGTTGTGGAAATCTAGGCGTAGCAACACTTCCTTCTTTATAGAATTGAGTGGTAGGCTTCCTTGTCGCCATTATTTTACATTCAACTTTTCTTGCAAACCTGAATGCCTTCTCCAATGAATCCGGTTCCAAAACACGAACTTCATGTTGTATGTTATCCTTTAAAGTGCCTATGAAGAGATCGATCCTGTGTTCCTCTGGAATATCAGTTACCCTTATATTCAATTTTTGGAACTCCTCAATGTGCTGCCCCACTAAACCCTTTTGTTTGAGATTTACCAATTGGCTAAAGAAGGTGTTGCTATTTGTATCCTCATAATGTGCTATCATTTCTTCCGTAAAAATTGACCTAGTGACAATTTTTTTACGGGAGCAAAGCCATCGATACCATACAAATGTATTTTGTTCTAATGTAGAGTTGCAATGCGTACCTTTTGTGTGTTTTGCACGTTATGGAGATCAAAATATTGCTCCATCTGTAGTATCCATGTTACAAGATCCTTCCCATCAAACTTCCTCATATCCATTTTTGTAATATGGTGGTTCTTCCCGCCAACATTAGAGTTTATGAAATCATGATTAGCATTTATTTTTTTCTCATCATGAGGTTCTTCTGCTATCTTTTCACCATTAGGAAACATTTCTTGTATCAACTTTGTCAAACCTTCGATGTCTGCTTTTAGATCATTCTTCATGTTTTCCATGTTGTCTTTCATGTCATCCATCTTAGCTTCAATGCCATCCATCTTAGCTTCCACACCATCCATCTTAGATTCCATGCCATCCATCTTAGCTTCCACGCCTTTCTTCAAACCGTCCATCTTTGCTTCCACACCTTTCTTCAAAACTTCCATTTCATTTTTTGTTGCTCTTTGAGAGAGTGAAATTTGTTGCACTTGCTCTTGTAATTTTGATAGATCATGTTGCAATTCTTCATCGTCATGAGTCATAGTAGAGCCTTCTGAAGGCTTAATGGGTGTTGAATTATTTTTACGGGGCATCTTTTAGAACCCAATACTGATATCTATTCTACAATATGCCCTTGGAATCAATTCAAATTGATTCTTCAAACAAGACTTATGCAATTTGAAACAAAAAACACACACCTTTTTCTTGCTTTTGAGGAGCTCAATATTTAAATTAGATTATCCCTGTGATTACAGCACTTCAATATCTAAATTTTGGTACCGACTTAGCCCTCTAAATTATCTTTTGAATTCCATAGGTCTGACCTGATTTGGATTCTCCAAGACAAAGTTGTGTCCAATCTCCCACAATGAACTAATTATGGACTAGTTCAATAGAGAAAAATTGTACGACTTTCCACGTGTCACTGTTTCGTCCTTTGTCTCTAAAATTGATAGCCAAGAAACTAAAGTCTGTGTAATTGCGAACAATTTTTACGGCACTCCAATCCGATGCCCAGAGAGAGAGTTATTGAACTTTTCCCACGATCACCTCTTTCAGATGAAATTCAGGAGCCTAAAAAAGCACTACCTTCCACAGATCATATCTCCAAAAATATTGCGAACCAAGCTCTGAAATTTTTTGACGAATTTCCTCAGGATTTCAGCTTCGCACCATACGAATTTTAGATTCTGAACCTTCGTAGAAAAAACGTTATAGCGCAAATGCCACGATGACCTATTTAGGAGCCTGAAAAAAGACCTAACTTCCACAGATCATATCTCTGAAAATGTTGTGAACCAAGCTCTGAAATTTCTAGAAAATCTTCCTCAGGATTTCAGCTTCGCACCCTAAAAATTTCAGCTTTTGAAACTTTGTAGAAAAAAAGTTTTAGCGAAAATGCCACGATGACCTGTTTGGAGCAGTGAAACCTTAGAATTCAAAGCTCTGATACCAAATGTTGTGTAACCAGCTCCAAAAATAGAAGAAAAGAGATATCAACGCCTTAGAAATAATCCACTTCGAGGGGGAAACCTCCAATACATTACATAAATGAACAATTCTTGGATGATATAATTTACAACACCTCCTTTCTATATATAGGAGTCCATGTGGCCATAATGTAATCCTAGTGGTCCACAATGTAATCCTAGCCGACCTAACAATAGTAATTTAAGGGCACAATAATAACAAAATGGGGGTTACAAGGGTACAATAATAACAATAAGGGGGTTACGCTAATAACAATAACAGACTATACTAGTAATATAGGGACCTAACAGCTTGGGATCATGCAAGAACGCAGACAATTTGCATCTCAATCTGATTTGATTTAAAATACCCTGAGGATCATAATTCCACATAAAGCTGTATGGGAATTTATATTCTTTCAACTTGACATCAATTTCATTTGCTGCTTCTCTGTTGTTCACAATGAATGGCCCAGCTTGATTTTTCAGTTTGTACTTAGTATTTTTTCTAGAGGCTATGAAATTTACTTCATCTACATTCAACAGCTGCCTCAAATATTCTAAAGCAAATATCCTTGTTGTCACAAATCTAGGCAATTTATATGGGGCCAAGAGTACACCATATACTCTAATCTCTATGTAATTCTTGTATAAGTACCAATCCCCTATTTTACAGTTCTTAGATAGCTGTAAGATCCTCTTTGTTTCTTCATTAATTCATTAGGGGAATTTTGAGGTCTAAAATGGGCCTCCTAAGAAAATTATAAAATAATAGTGGAAAAAATCAAATAAGATTTGATGACATCATCAAATTTTAGAGGGAAAAATGAAAAAACTACATTTTCAGCTCATATTTTCAACTTATCTCCCAAATTTTTTACTCAAATTTCGAGCAGGAGTACTCGTTGGATGCAAAATTTAATTCCTCATCCAAGGAGTACTCATGTTGCATACTTTCGATGGGTCCTACCACACAAAAAATGAGAAATACATAAAAAAAAAACGTGATTACAATCACGTTTTTTTTTATGTATTTCTCATTTTTTGTGTGGTAGGACCCATCGAAAGTATGCAACATGGGTACTCCTTGGATGAGGAATTAAATTTTGCATCCAAAAAGTACTCCCACTCGAAATTTGAGTAAAAATTTTGGGAGATAAGTTGAAAATACGAGTTGAAAAAGTAGTTTTATTATTTTATTATTTTTTAATATTTTTACCCTTTTATTTAGAAAATGGTAAATCATCCCCCATGGTTGACATCATCATCTTGAATTCTATTGGTTGTTATAAAGTTTATTTTTGTTGTACATTTTTCTTAGGAGGCCCATTTTAGACCTCAAAATTCCCCTAATGCTAGGGGTCTGTTCTTTATTCAATAAATTCATAGCAGGTACTAAAACCAAGTCATTGAAGTCTGCATAGTTGTATTATCTATTCCATTTTCCTAGAATTAATGACCAAAACACAACTGAAAGCACATTCCCTTCTGGATCTATCTTCTGAAACTCAATAGGAAACTTGTATTCTTGATAATACAAAAAGAGATGAAGTAGATATGAAGTATATCTAAAGACTCCTTCTTCTGACAATCTGGACAATTGGTAGTGCATGTTTTCTGTAATGAACTTGGAAAAATTGTACACAATGGATGGAGACTGACCAAGACTCAAAGTAGACAGAAAACCTAGGATAACAACATCAGTGAATTCATCACTGTTACATCCCAGTATGAATGATAGCATGGAGACAATTTGTCTGTTTTCATTTGGAAAATCAAAAGTATCAAATGGAGGATTGAGCTTATATCAACCTGTTTGGGACAAAAAATCTGGAAGATTTTGAACTTAGAAGCAAAATCAAGGTCTAGGTAAAGCTGAGTTAAATCCTCTCTTGATAATGAAGCAACATTAGGGTCAGGGTTTAATTACGGCATAGAGTTTATGGATTCTGCATTGATGTAAAATATGACTTCTCTATCTTTATTGACAAGGCATCTTTGGTCTGGAAGATAATAATATTGACACAATCTAATAAAATCAGGGGCTGAATGAGTAAGAGGGACAATGTACCTTGGCGGATTGGAATCCCAAACTGGTATATCTTTATCACCTTTCTCTATAGATTTTCCAAAACACTAGTTATAGACATCAAGTAAATTGAACTCTACTGAAGGGTCCAATATTATGTAATCAAGGTCAACCAGAGGACTATTTTCTTGTGAAGTAACTGGAGGTTGAATAGGCCTGACAACTTCTGTGGACTCAGCAGTGAGTGCAGGGGTTGGTTTATCAAGTTTAAAAGACTCAGGCTGAGAGATTTTAGCAGAGGCTTTCTTCTGAGGTTTTGGCCCCCCTGATTTGGGGGTTACTTGTTTCTTTGTCATTTTTAACTGAACAGAGCAAGCTTAGACTATTTGCTGAATTCTTCTATTGGAAACAAGGGACTTTAGGAGAATTTCTCTGGTAAAATAGGCTTCTGAGTAGAGTTTTATAAGGAAAGAGGGTTTTAATGCTCAGAAGAAAGGTATGATCAATCTCAGTAATGAAAAATGACCAGGGAATGGATAAAACTTGCTAGAACGAAAATGAGGGATTCTAGGGAAAATTTGACAGCGTTTCTCGTGTATTATGTTTTTTGCAAGCTTGTATGGACAATTAGGATAATTATAGGCAATAACTTATAAATTGGTGTTTTTCCTTTTAAAATTGAAGCTTTGTGGATAAGTTTGATGAAAAATACCTTTAAAAAGGTATAATTGTGGTCGAAGAAGTTTCACAATTGTGTGCAGTCTTAAATTCTACTGAATTGGGCTATCAGAGGGTATGGTGGCTTCTTGGGAATGATTCGCAGAGAAAATGGTAGTTCAAAAAAGGTTTCACTGGTTCAGGATTGGTCTTTTTTAAAAATGGTGAAAACAGGTGAAAATAAGGCTCTGCGGGGTTTCTTAGGTTAAAAGGCGTGAATAGAAAAAATGTTATGAAAACATTGGGTTTTAATGTATTAAACCATAGTTTAAACTATAGTTAAACTACATTAACTAAAGGTTAGGCGGGAGTGGTTTCGGAATACGACTGGGTGTTATTCGTGTGACTCAAAAGCTATAAGCGATAATTCAATTTTTGAACGTGATTCAATCGAATTGTGACACGTCGACAAGAGGTGGTTTGGGAAAACCACCCATATCGCGTGACTTTTCCAAAACTTTGGTCGATTATTTTTATTGCACGAAATAGAATTATCACCGTTGGATCTAATAATGGAAAGTGAATAGTCACGATCAAAAGGAAAGGTGTGAGGAAAGGTAGTGGGGTCATCGAGGTTTATTTATGACCGTCAGATTAAAAAGGGATGATCTGACAGCTATTATATTACATTATAGGAATGAAAAGGGATCGGGAAGCTTTCATCGCATTTTTTTGGAGCCATATGATTAAAGGGGTACTGGAGATCGGAGGGCTGAAATTAATTCCGAAATCATAAAGGGATTTGGTTAGTTTATATACAAAAATGACTTTTTTCAATGGAAAAAGTGATCGAGAGGGTTTCAAAAGGATTTTAACCAGAGTTAAGAATTGGGGTATGGGATATATATCGGGATTTTAGCTCAGGTTATGGTTTTAACCTCGGTTAAAGGGAATCGGGAGAGAAACAAAGGAATAGTTTAACCTCAGGTTAGGGAGTCGGGGAAAGAAAATATACAAGGAGATAGGGCTTTTTACTTTTGAAGTTTAGTTTAAATGAAACTTCGGGAAATTTTTTCTTTAAACACATATAAAACATGTTTAAAGGTTTTTTCATATTTGTTTTATTATATGGTTAATTAAACCAGGGTGATTTAACCACCATAGGGGCGAGATTATACATAAAGATATGTTTTAGCCAAAGGAGTTGTAATGTGGGTGTTTTATTTAAACATGTGGGGATTAAATAACTTTGGCTAAAGTTATAATAAGTGGGTTTTGGGGTTTATTATATAAAAATGAGTTATATATAATAAGACAAGGTTATTTCTATAGAGAGTTAATATATAAATTAAAGTTTAATATGAAAATAAGACAAAGTATACTCAAAACACATAAACATAACAAGTAAAGTGAGGTTTAAAAGATAATTTTCATTGATCTTATCACCTAACTTATGATATAATGTTATTTTGAGGGCTTAATGTTTTCAAATGATGTAGGAAGTTAATTAAATGGGAATTATAATGCCTTTAAGTAAAAATGGAGTTTTACTTAGGATTATTCAGGGGGATGAATGCATGAATGGTAAATGATGTGAATTTAGGAATTTAATATAGACATCTTACACTTTCTACTGATCAGTCATAGAGCTTTGGGTCCGGTCCCAACAAAAGTCAAGGAAATGCCTTGAGCCTTTATGACTGATAGTTTAGAATGTTTCATGACTATGTGAAGAGGAAGTTAGTTATTTTGCAGCCCATGATGAATGATATTTACATTAAGACTTTTCACCCTCTCCTACCTACCCAGCTTACCATGCTAACATTTTTTCTTCCTTTGTAGTAAGGTGCATTAGAGCTAGCAACCTTCACAACATTTCTTCTTTCTGAAAGCAAGTAAAACTGTCTAATTCTACACTTATTTCATCCATGAATCTAGATTAAACTATTGGATTCATTTTATTTCTCTACCTAACTACTGAATTGTCATGATTAAACTGTATGACAACTCATTATTCTCTATCTACAACAAGTGAAATTGAAAAATGATAAGTTAAGAATAAACTGTTTAACCAATCATGGACTATGGAATTTATTGACACTTTGCCATAGTCAAAAAGTAAAAAGTAGTGGCATTTATGCTTGCACACTTTCATGTTTTATTCATTTTTCTTGTGGGGTATTTTATTTTTTCTAAGTCCTTTGATTTTTCTTTTAGGACTTTTTACCCTCTTTTTTATTTTTATTTTTTACAAAATATGTGAATACAACTTGCAGAAGGCAAAGTATGGACATATTTAGAAGATTATCAACAATCAAGTCAAAATTATGACCTCTATATTATAGGTTGCTAACACTAGCTACCTCTTAAACTCAATCAATAGAGGCTCACTACCTGTCAGGAATAGATCATCAACATATAAAACTAGTATTAGCGGCATAACTTGGACTACATTGAAGTAGAGGTGGGGATCAACATTGCTTCTTGTGAATCCAATTTTCACCAAATGATTGTCTATGCATACATACCATGCTCTAGGGGCTTTCTTCAAACCATACAATTCCTTCTTCAATCTAAAAACATGTGTCCTTCTATCCTCTACTTCAAATCCCTGTGGTTTCTCAACCTATACTTCTTCTTGTAGCATGCCATGGAGAAATGCAATATTTACATCCATATGATGAAGGTTCCATTCTTGACTTGCAGCAAGGTGAACTATCAATTGAATGTTTGTATATCGAGCCACGAGTGCAAATATATCATCATAATCATCTCCCTCTTTCTGGGATAATCCTCGATGCCATGAACATTGCCTTTTATTTTTCAATGCTTCCATCAATTACATGCTTGATCTTGAATATCCACTTCGAAGTTACCACATATTTCTCCTTCGGTCTCGACATAACATCCAATTCATCATTCTTCATAATAGATTCATATTGTTCATCGATAGCATCATTCAAGACTTAATCTTTTTCTATTTTGGCACATGAAAGTATACTAGGCAGCCAAAGATATAGAGTTGGCTCACATTGGGCTTGACACATGTGAACAGTTTATCAGGTGTTTTTTTGTCTTATGTTTTATGAGGCACCCTATTTTGAACATCTTCATAAACATTTGTTTCTTATTCCTAAAGGAACTTTCGCAATTTTTTATCATGGAGCATGGCATGAGCGACTTCTATAATGGAACTATTCTTCCTCTTGGCTACTCCATTTTGTTCAGGAGTATATGGTGTAGTTGTCTCCTTCTTGATACCTTCCTTCTTGTAAAAATATATGAATTCAATTGAAGCATATTCTCCACCATTTCAGAACTGAATATTTTTATTTTCTTCCCTGTTTGATTTTTGATCAAATATTTGAACTCCTTGAACTTTTCAAATGCTTCATCCTTATGAATTAAATACTATATCCATGTATTTATTGAAAAGTCATCAATTAAGGTGATATAATAGAGATGGTTACCAAGAGAATGTACGGGCATCATACCACTCAAGTCGAAATGAATGAGATGGAGGATTTCATTTTTCTTGATTTCACTAGAGGGGAATGGTCCCCTAGTCATCTTAATTCCATTGGCACATCCTGGAAATACTCCATCATGTTGAGCTTGAACCTTTGGAATCCCTAAGATCAAGTTTGTGCATAATAGTGAATATGACCTAACCTTAGATGTCATAATTCACTTATATGATTTGTATTATGAACCAATTCCAATATTGGCCTTCCAGTGACCCTGTAGAGTCCTTCATATCTTGTTCTGAAAGTGAATGCATCTTTCATACATGATCCAATGGGACAAGTAAGAAATTTTCTCTTGATGAGGACAACCTTCATCCCTTTGTCTTCCAAATCAAAGATTGATACCAAATTATTCTTCAACCCAGTAACGTACATTACATCATGAAATACAATATATTCCCCAAAATTCAAATGAAATTTTTCAGATGCAAAACCTTTGGTGGGATGAGTGGAGTTGTCTCCAAGAATGATTTTAAAATTTGACTCCCTCTCTACCAAGTTATAGAGAACTTCCTTGTAACTAGAGAAGTGATGAGTGGCCCCACTATCAACCAACCAACTATACCATGAGTCCAGAGGAGATGAAATAGTAAGAGCGGAAATAAGAATATATTCAAAATTATTCCCAACATTCCTTTCATACCTGGAGAATTTTGACTTCTTTTGAGGAAGACAATCTTCTTCATGGTCACTTGGAGCATCTTTTCTTCTTCCACCATTTCTTCCATCATTTTCTCCATCGCGGTCATTTCTTCTATCATCTCTCCTTCTTTGATCATTGAACTTGTTTTCTTTGCTTCTAGTATTATAATGTGATCCATTATTCTTCTAGCGGAAATATCGAGCATAATGACCCTTCTTGTGACAAATGTAGCATTCAATGTGTGAGTACTATTTTCTTTTATTTTTATTTCGAGGAGGAGGATTTATTGAATTTGATGGACCTCCTTTCGCTTTCTTCTTCTTCTTGTCATGAGCGATGTATGCAGTGTTTTCTTCCATATTCGTGCTTTTGAATCCTTCCTCTTCCTATCATCCTAGACACTTCTTAAGTGAGATTTCCAAAAATCTCATCAAATGAAGGGAGGACATTTGTGTTGCTCATAGTAGTGATAAATGTTTCCCAAATAAGAGGGAGACCTCTTAAGGTCACAACCACCAATTCCATGTCAAGCATAACTTCTCCAATTCTTAACAATTGATCTCTAAGAAGAGATATACTCATTATGTAGGATTGTATGGACTCTCCTTTGTTCATCTTGGTGTCTTTGAGTTGATCTTTCAAGGTGAGGATTTCATTCAAATTTCTGACCTATTACATGCCTTTTATCTTATCATGCATGTCCTTGGACCTTATCAAGTTTCCAACATATGTGAGTAAATTGTCTTGTAAACCATCAACTATAATTTTATTTTCTTTATTCTCACATTTCTTATGCTTACTTTTGGCATCAACGGATGGATTCTATGGAGGCTCAGGTACCTTTCATTAGAGAAATTTTGAGGTCCAAAATGGGCCTCCTAAGAAAAATGTACAAACAAAATAAAGTTTATAAGAACTAATAAGATTCAAGATGATGATGTCAACCATGGGGGATGATTCACCATTTTTGGAGTAAACAAATAAAAATATTAAAAAATATAAAATAATATAACTACTTTCTCAACTCATATTTTCAACTTACCTCCTTAATCGTTTACTCAAATTTCAAGTAGGAGTACTCGTTGGATGAAAAATTTAGTTCCTCATCCAATTAGTATCCATGTTACATACTTTCAATGGACCTTGCTACACGAAAAATGAGAAATACATGAAAAAACATGATTACAATCACGTTTTTCATGTATTTTTCATTTTTCGTGTAGTGGGGCCCATATAAAGTATGCAACATGGGTACTCCTTGGATGAGGAATCAAATGTTTTATCCAACGAGTGTTCCCTCTCGAAATTTGAGTAAACCCATAAGCAGATAAGTTGAAAATACGAGTTAAAAAAAATAGTTATTTCTTTTTCCCCTTTAAAATTTGATGTTGTAATATAATATTATTTTATTATTTCCACTATTGTTTTATAATTTCATTAGGAGGCCCATTTTATACCACAAAATTCCTCTAATGATTATTTTTGTTGGCTATGATTTCCAACCTGACTTTCCATGCAACAAAATTGGATGAGTCGCCCAACTTCTAATTTTTCTTAAAGTTGGTTGACATCTTGATTTGACCAGATTGACTCCTTCAACTTTTCCAAGATTATTTCTTCAATCCTTGTCTCCTCTTGGGCTTGTCCCTCACCTTAGCTCTGATACCATCTTAATTTTCAGATTTTTCTATATTGTATCAATTACTTGAGCTCAATTCCAAACTTCAATTAGCAATATTTCCAATTACAATTAGTCTTTCTATTCATCTACAATAATTTAAGATAAAAAAATAAATGTAATGACATAGGAGACAATCAACACATTAAATAGTGACACCATATTTGGTCAAATACTAGGGAAAAACCCACTATGGGGAAAACCCTTTGAAATTCATCTTATATTATATTGTCATAAAATGTTCAACAGAGAGTAAAATCAACCCAATAAAATATGATCGGAAATACATCCAAAAAACTTCATAAACCAATATATAGTGGCATAATATATCAGAGATAACTTGATTCACACTTCAGATAGCTTCAAGAAACTTCATATGATGGTAAACTGTGGTCAAAACCCTTAACGCTCCCTTCAAGTTAGCATGGGTGCGTCTTTAGGTATTGGATGTTACATTGGATATAGCATGCATGCGTCTATGGAAAAATTCTTCAATTTTGTGCTAGTGTCTGGAACACAAACCCTAAATTTTGTGCAAGCTTCGAATCTATGACTTTGGACCTTAGTGTGACCTTTTCCTTCACCAATGTACTGAACCAAATCAGATAGAAGAGAAGAATATGCTTGATGTTGTAATCTCAAAATGAGCGTCTAGATCACTTATATTTATAGACTTCTAAGGGGTGTCAAATGATATCCATTTGATGTTGAGGCTAACTTGTCCAAATGTATATGTGAGTGAAGTTGACCTAATCCAATATCCATGAGTGGGTAAAAAATAAAAAACCAACTTCTTCTTATTCGAATGAGGCGATATTTAGGTATATTTTGGTCCTCTTGAAAAGAGGAACTCAATTCCATCATCATACCAATCAAATGAGCAGTCCAAAGTGGAATTTGACTGAAGTTGCATAATTTTAAAAAACCAAGGGTTTTATCCCTCCAAAGCTAACTCAGATGCAAAGAAATGGTAAACTTCTCATTAACATAAAATAATAGTCACATATCATATGAAAGATAAGAATAACAATGTCAAGCACTAGGGTCTCAGTAGCTACTCCTAGTTGCAGCCAAAATTGGAATCCTAATGAGCCTTTTAGCTGTTTTATTTATACAAAAGTAATTAAGGGGTAGTTCCCTTGTGTTGGAACACCTAATCCTACATGGGTAGGTGTGGAATATGAAAAGTCACAATGGAGTCCAAGTGACCTTGGAATATGAAACCAAGAGTCACACCATTGTACTATAAATGTACATCTTTGTATAATGGAAAATAAAAAAAAGCCTCACGCTTATCTTTCATTGTGTGTTGTTTCTCTTGTGTGTGCATTCTTCTTCCTCATACACCATGTGTGTGCTTCAACATGGTGTTTAACATGGTATCAGAGCGGGCGATTTCTGGCCCTGCTCCACTTTGAGTGAGCCATTTGTGTTTATGGCCTATGCATATCTGCAAAAATTGTTGGTTTTTTTGCAGCCCTCAAGTGTTTGTAGCAGTGATTTTGTAGCAGTGATTTTGCAGCATTCAGAAGAAAGAGTAGCATTCAGAATTTGTTTTGAAGAAGAGTAGCAGTGGTTTTGAAGAAAGGAAGCACTGCCCATCTGAAGGTTTTCTCACTGCTCATTTATGCCTTTAAATTCTGCATCTTAAAGAGCTGCTGGAAGAGGTTTTGAAGAAAATTTTTTGGTTTTCAAGTAAAATTTCTGAGTTTTCATTGAAAAATTTCTGCAAATTGGTGGGCTCCTGGAGAAATTTCTAAGTTTTCACTGAAAGATTTCTAAGTTTTCTGCAAATTATTCTCCTATTTCTACAATCTCTGCAATCTGTTGCTGTGTAATATTGCTTGAAATCCTGCATTTTGAAGAAATTTCCTGCTGCTGCTTCAAAGTTTTGAGTCTCACTTTTTGCTGGAAGAAAATCTACACGTTCTGTCCATCTCTGCTGTTTTATTAAAAAATAAAAATTAAAAAATTAAAAAAAATAAAAATTTGCTATTCTTGGCCTTTCGGCCCCCCTCTCCCAATCTGCAAGTTTTTTATCCAACCCATACCTACGCTCTCATCACACAACCCTCAGCCCTCCATTCACAGTTCAACTTACGCACCAGCTTAACCTTTGCCATACGCTCCTACGCACAGTCCGCCCTTCTCTCCCTATTCACCCTTCACTCCCCATATACGCTAATCCTACATCCCTGCCGGCCCTGCGCACGCCCCTTGCAAAGACCCTCCTCTCTGTGTGCCACTTCACCACAAGGCCGTCCCAACTCACGACCTACAGCCCTCGGCTCTACAATACTCAAATTTCAACCAACAGCGCCTCCGCTCGAGCTCCCTCACTCCGCCATTCGACTTCTCTATTGCAATCCCACATCCCTCTCGAGCTGTACTCACCCCTCGGCGATCTCCCACTTCTCCGCGTTAACGCTTCTTCTCCCTTCAACGCATCTCACACGCTCCTCTCCCCCTGCTATCTGTCAACGCTTGCACAACTCCTCTCCAGCCACGCCGTCCCTCCCACACTAAATTTGATTGGTTTTTACTGCCCCCAGTTTTGTAATACCACCCCACCATATAATACAATACCGCCCCTTTTTAAAATTGGTCTTTATACAACCGCCCCTCCAATACACTCTGCAATACGCCACCTGCCTTCTTAGAGGCTCCTTACACAACTCTACAGCAGTCGGCCCTCACAGTGATCTTTCCTCATTCACAATACCACCCTTGCATTTTTCAAAATCGATTTTTGCCTCCATTCCCTTTTAAAAATCCGCCCTCCCATTTAAAAATTTCATTTTTAAATTAAATTAAAAAAAAATCCACCCTCCCTTTCATTAATAAATCCTTTTATATAATACATCCCTTCCCATTTAATTTAATAAACTCCCTTTCTCTTTTTTAAAAAATCTCCACCTTTTTTAATTCCCTTCCATTAATTAAACACCCCCCCCACACCATATAGTTTCCCTTTCCCTTTTTATCTTATCCCCATTTTTTAATTAATTTTTAATTAAAAAAAAAAACAGCAGAGAGAGAGAGGAGAGGAAAGAGAGAGTATGAACAACAGAAATAATGAAGAAAATGGCATATGAGGAGCAGATAGATTGAATAAATTGCAGATTTGCATTGTGATTCGTGGCATTGATCATAAGGGTGATTTTTTGAAGATTTTTACATGAGAAGATAAGTTTGCCATCAGTTTTAAAACAGCTATTTGAAGAAGAGATTTCAGCTGCCTTAAAGGCCCTTTGCACAGTTGTTTTTGCTGCACATTTTTTGCAGAAATATTGTATTGAGTTGACATTGTATTGCATCTTCTTCATAGTTGCAATCAGTATTTGAGTTGTTGGATTGTTGATTGCCCTCCATCATTTGAGGAGCACACTTTGTACTTCAAGAATTTCTTGAGCCATTTGTATTTGTTGTTGAATCACATTGTAAACGGGTGCATTTTTGGTTGAAGCCGACACCCTTTCATTCATTTTTGAGCCTAAGTTGTTGAAATGGCCAAAATCAATGAGGCATTAATGTTGTTGAATGACCTCATTCATTCAAATGTTGATGACATGATAAAAATGAGCAAGCATGCTCTTTGTAATATTCAGATTTCTTTACAAGATGCACATGAAAAGATTGAGTTTTTGCAGTTGGAATCTCAGCTCCAACGAGATGAACTTCAGCAAAAGAGTCACCATTCTGAACCTGTTTCTGTTTAGAAGATTGTGAAGGAATCTCATCAGAAGAAAGAAGATAAAGTTGCAGATGATTCACATTCAGTTCATTGTACTAGAGCAGACGTACATGCAGATGCAGCAGTTCAACCTGCACTTCTCAAGCCCATCATCAGACCTTGGGAAGAGCTTGTCCACAACAAGCACCGAACTGGTCTTGGATATGACAAGGATGTGTCCTTTCATATTCCAGACTACACAAAGCCCATCAAATTTCAGAGTGTCGGATTCCTATATGACAGTTCACCTGCGGCTATTCTAGATCCTATTCCACTTCCACAATAGATTGAGAAATGCCAATACTGTGATCGAGTTGGCCATATGAAAGATCACTGTTTTGATCTTCATCCATGCAAGAATTGTGGTTGGCACACTCATTCTTCAAACAGATACTTCAGAAACAAGCCTCCTGCAAGAACCAAGATTCATCTTGGATGGATCGCTTCTTGGAAATGGGCATCAGCAGCCAAGAAGATGTTTACGACACATGTTAGAACTTGTTCACAGATATTGAGCAAACTTGCAGTTGAGTTTTCGCCATCATCTCACCTTGTCCCTAACAGGGGGGAAAATGGTGGTCATGTACAAGCTTCGACGACAGATCAAGCGAGCCTGAGCCACAATCTCTCATTCCAGATTCAGAGTTGCAGCCAGAGTTCAAGCGAGCCTGAGCCACAATTCGTCATTCCGGATTCAGAGATGTAGCCAGAGATATGGATGCCCATGAGCATACCTTCGGTTGGTGGATAACCTAAAACCATCATCTTTGGTTGGTGGATAACCTAAAACCATCATTTTCGGTTGGTGGATAACCTAAAACCACCATCTTTGGTTGGTGGATAACCTAAAACCATCATTTTCGGTTGGTGGATAACCTAAAACCATCATCTTTGGTTGGTGGACAACCTAAAACCACCACAGGTAGTAGACCTCCCTTCTTTTAGGTCGAAGGTCTCCTTTTTTTATGAGGGACAATTCCTCTAGCAGAAGCCTTCAGCTTCTTGCCAGTTTTGGAAGAGTTCCGGGAACTGCAACATGTATTGCGTTCCAGTGTTTGTGGTCATCCTAAAACCACCTCTTTTTTCCAACATTTCAGAGAGTTGATTCAGCCAAGTGTTGCCATGTATACTTTGCAGATTTGTATTACAACTCTTTTCTTGGACTCACACATACCCCTTCGGATTAAGGGGGGATGTTGGAACACCTAATCCTACATGGGTGGGTGTGGAATATGAAAAGTCACAATGGAGTCCAAGTGACCTTGGAATGTGAAACCAAGAGTCACACCATTGTACTATAAATGTACATCTTTGTATAATGGAAAATAAGAAAGCCTCATGCTTATCTTTCATTGTGTGTTGTTTCTCTTGTGTGTGCATTCTTCTTCCTCATACACCATGTGTGTGCTTCAACATGGTGTTTAACACCTTGAAAGGAGGAATTTTCCCCTCCAGAATCTCAAGATTTATGGATTTGGTTCCCTTTGACCTTGTCATGCACTTTGATTTCCTCTTCTACTAGTGAATTCAAGTTGTTGGCGAGGATTTTGTGATATCAAACCAAGTTAGGGAGTTAATGAGGTGGACAAACCCCCTATATTCTCTCTAGGTGTCTCCATCGATCCCCTGCATGGTAAATATCTCCAAAAATGCTTCTTTTTCCTGCATATTAACCAAATTAGGCCATACAATATGACAAACATCATTTATTCTTCCTACTAAGCATATAATAGCTAAAAATGTGAATTCATGTTAGAAAATGAGAGTTTTAAGGGCCGAAGGATAGTACAATGAAACTCAAAATATACCTTTTGATGGGCCCCATCAAGAGTCTCAACTATTTATACCATTTTTTTGTTATTATCATGTGACCTTCTCTATGCTAGCTTACTACTTATTCCTTATTTCATCTATTTGGTCTAGCATGGGGCATGCTAATATGGCTAGCATGCCCCCTAACTTAGGTTGACTACCTTATTTCATGTCTGAGTGGCATTGCCATTTAAAAGAGAGGTGCTTAAATTTTTTCCTAACTTTTTTCTATTCATCATTTAATTTTATATAATATCCTAGATTTCTAAGTACAAAAATAAGAACTGATACATAAAATTAATTTCCCTCTGGTATTTCTCTTTGACATCAAAATTGTTTAGTTATCTTGACATGGTCAAGGGTGGGTTTACTACATGTGGTTTATAATGGCACAAAATATTAGCACATGGTTATCTATTTAAGTAGTTTCTTGTCTCCATTTTAACATGTGTGGCTTATTGTATCCATTGTAAAGTAAATTGAATGGATGAATGGGCCAAGGATAATAGATATATCTATTGGAAGTCAATTATTGATTAAAGGGTTTCCAATGTAAATCTTGGATTTTATGTGTGCTTGTTATTTCTGTTATTTTCTCTTGTGAATTTAACAAGGTATCAAATCCCAGGTAGACCTAGACTCTCTCACAATAATGGTCTGAGAATTGGAGCCACAGAGAAGGTGTATGCAATTCATTAGGTTAAAATTTAATGTAGAAAGCATGATGGTTTCCCAGTAGGATGTAATGACGAATGAAAGAGGCAGAAAATTTGTAGTTGTTGTTGTTGTGGGGTCCATCCTGCAAATTGAAAATGAGAAATTCTTTGTTGGAGAACTTCCCACACAATGACAATGAAATTGCAGTGGTTGAAGTAAGCATTAGAAGAAACACACTGATTCCAGGTGGAATTATGTGAGAATAATTCATGTGAAGACTTTGATTCAAGGATTCATCTATTAAGGTTGAGACTTGACTTTAGGTGATACAAGTATGGGGGATATTATAACAATCCCATATTCTCAGATAAAATTAAAGGTGGGATTCTTAGGTTAACCTTACTTAAATCATGGATGAGTTTAATATAAGTGGTTTATGGTGGCACATGATATTCATGTGAAGGAGGCCTATTTAATTGGAATATTATCTCCATTGTAAAGAGCCTCAAGTGACTAGTGTTCACTAGATTTTCCAAGGATAATGAATGTTGATTTTCCACGATTCTGGTGTCTACGATAGAATCTTAAATTACTGATGCTACCAAACCAAGAATCATAAGAAAGCTACTTTCCACAACAGAATATAAACAACCATAAATCTACTAGTGCATAAAATATAGACAACTTTTTACACATTTTTATACAATAACGCAAATTTGTTATATTAATCAACCTGAATAATACAATAATATAGGGCTCTTGTAGTAGGGATAATGGCCCTCATACATCCACAAGTATAATAATACAAATTTGGGGCTTAGTGTCAGTCCATCGACAACCAATATACCCTCAACAATATACTCCAACCATCTGGTTGTATCACACCCTCTCGGCTCCTCTCAGTTGTACCTTGTACCTTCCCAATCCTTTGACTCTTGATCTGTAGCACCTTCCTGTATCAGTGATCTAAGTCCATCTGGCCACTAAACCTTGACTATCCAATTTTCTCACTAGTTTTTATTTATTCCATCAATGGAAGGACACATCGATACTCCTATTGAGTTGTTTACAACTTCATTTGTGAAAAACTCACAACTTCCCACTACTGCTCCTCAACTACTCAGGGACTTCAACCCATTATATTCTTCCCACACTACTCCAATGAAGACTAACATAGGGAAGGGAGGGATTCCATATATCACCATTAAATTTCCCATCTCCAATGATAAACATGAATTGCATCAAACTACTACTCTGGATGATAAAATCTATGAGCTCCACCAACGACCTCTCCTTGGCTTAAACTTGGTCAACTCTCATGCTTCCCTCCAATAGACCACGAGTGAGAAATACTTGTTGTAGCATCTTCTCCTAGTTAGGGCATCCAACCACTTAGGAAACCCTTCCTCTTGGATGCTAATATAATTCACCAATAAATCTTCTCCTAGGACACTCATCCTCTAGCATCTAATCATCACGAAAGATGACATCTGCAACTCCCCACTCCTGCCACCTTGACCTTGATGTTTTTGCATTCACAATCTGGTTAGGGAATCATAGTAGCCCTAAACCCCTGGTCCAATTACTAGTCTCCTTGTCCAACCTTGATGATCTTCTAGATACCCTTCTGCACTATTACAACCTCAATACACCACCTCAAGGCTCCTACAATACCTCAAAAGGCTACAAAAAGGTTTTCGCCCTCATAGAAAAGGAAAAAATCTCTGTTTGGGTTGCAACCTACTTCAAAAGTATGCAGCTAGGGCAAAGGTTTCTTCATATCCCTCTCGGCCCACAACAAAAATCTTCCAATATTTTTGTTCCAAAAACACCTTATTGCGACCCTAAATAGAGATAAAAACATCAATTTTATGCACAAAAAATACCCTTAATAATACCTCTAACAAATGACTAGGCTATGCAGTGAGATCACACTCCAATCTATCCAAGACACGTCGTCAAACCTTCCTTACGGGTTGCCTCAGAATTTCGTCCAAGCTTCCTGTTACATGGATTAATCCCTCTTGCAGACAAGAGTGATATCTCTAGTACTCAACGAGTAACTAGAAAAAATATCCATTTGAAAACATTTTCCTATAGATTAATTGCATTTCAAGATTATAATAGTAAAGTAGAGAGGACATGCCCCAACCTTGAAATATAAATGTTTGATGTAGCCTTTTGTCCCATCACTCCAAAGTGGTTTCTCCAATGAGTAGAACCTGCAATCAAAGACGAGACAAAGAATCAAAGCATATGCAACATATAATAATCAAAAAATTATAATCTAGCTTAATGATCAAGGAGTCTAAGTATTGACATTATTCCAATATGCATAGAAACAAAGCAATGAGAAAAAGAGATCCATATGTATTATCTTGAATAAAAAGAGTAATCTTACAACTTGATGCTTTAATGTTGTACAAATTTCTCCCAGGGTCCTAAACAATTGTTCTCCTTTAGTCCGATAAGCCTTCCTCTCTGAATACTAGCATGGAGTTATAGAGATAAGGGTTTGATAATTATTATGCCAACAAAAACTCACTAGTGCATAAATTATGCACTCTTACGAACTCTCTTCAGGTTAAAAACTGTATAGATTAGTCTCTAATTACATTGGTATCTACCCTTCAGCCTAAAACTTGAGCTCAATTTATAGGGAAATGGAGGTAGGTTTCAGTTCCATGAAGAGGGGGATGGATTCCTCTCATGAAGGGATTTGAGCTCCATGGACAAAGGTATAAGATCCATGAGTTGAGGGATAAAGCTCAAACTGATCGCGACTCTAGAAGCTTATAGTTGGGAGAATATTCGACCAACTAGGCTTCCAGAATTTATTTTTTTCTTTTATTTTATTTTCACGGGGGTGCATAGATAATAGTGGAAAACAGTTTGGGATTTTGCACAGTTTATGGACAAAATAGCAGTGCATGCATAGGGAAAGGCTAGAAAAACCATGCAGGTATACTTTTAAGGGTTTTACAAAGCTTTTCTCCAATTCCATGACTTGATTCAAGAACATTGGGGGTTTTGACCTCTAAGGGAACATGATATGGATGGTGATTGACCCATATGAAAATTCAAATGTCATGGTGACAAAATGACGTGTAAAAGATTGCCCCCTAAAGTGCAAAGTCTGAGGTTATTCTCAAGAGTGAAGTGCTTTATCATTCTGAGGATTGGATTGGAGACACTGGCAGAAAACCTGTAAAAACATTCAATACAAACATATATATGTCATCGCTGAGGTAGGCATTCCCATAATCTAATCAGAACTAACTAAATGTTATAGTATTGATATGGTTTCAATATTACATCAAAATTAGACACAGTGTGGACGCAACCATCTATCATAAGTAGTCTATTGTATCATGAATAATAAAACTCCTCACAACCTAGATGGTAGAAAATAGATCCAAGGTCTTGATTTCCGCTTCCTGAAATAGTACGAATCTATCCATGTGATTTATTTTGTCGAATTCAAACATGGTAGAAACCACTTGATTACTGGTCACTAATGTGAACCGTTAACAAGTGTAAGAGAAACCACCAATAATGAAAATGGCTCTCAAAGTACTCCAGTAAAATATATGAAGTGTGAATGAATGATTTGTAGTCGAACACTCATAGAATCGTTCGATCAAAGTTAAATGATGTAACCTATCTTCGATTACAAGAAACCAGCCATTAAGGCATGCAGATCCCAAGGTACTGATAGGATTCTAGATCAACTTTCTAGATAATGAGTTGATGTTGATAAAAAGTAATCCGTTGCAAGAAAGCCCACGACATGAAACTATTAGAACAATTTTTAAAGAAATATTTTGCAAGGACTAAATCAGGGATGGTCAACGTGAATGGAGACAAATGTTTGCAATGAATGGTTTATTTGAACTCTCTCTTGAACACATAACGACACTGCAAATGGCTTGGGAGAATTTGACCTAAAGCTAATACCCAGAAACCAGCTGAAGAATTTCAATTTGGTTTGATTAACTGTTAGAAAAAGGATTTCCCAACCTAGGTACAAGTGTGACAAAGTGTCATGTTCAAGAGTGGCATGTTGCTTTCTAAACAAGGATGAAATTTGGATTCCTTTTCTCTCTTTCCCCCCCACCATTACTGACAAGTACCTCTTTATTTTTTTCAAGTTTGAGGAGGATAATATTTTCTTGTTTTTGTAAGCTCATCCTTCGGATGAGTCCATATTAGTATTAAAATAAAACCCTAAGAAGGAGTGGTTCGGTCTTGTTGTGATTGACAGGTCCTTTATTGTTAAATTTTAACAAGTCCAGTATAGGAATAACTCAGTGTTTTCAGTTTTAGGGAGTCAGAAGAAAAACATAAGTAAACTCCATGGTTTTTCTTTTCATAAATTTAGCCTCTTAGGCCTGTAAAAGGATAAAATAATGTAGGAGAGAATTCTATTGACCATTTTTATTTAATGTATACCTTTTTCGTAATTAGTCTAGTTCAGTGCGGAAAATGGGTAAACTTATACTGAATGGATGAATGTTCGTTTACGTTAACGAGTTCGAATAGTCAACTACTCGAAGATCTTTTCATATTTCAAGAGTCTAAAAAGGGCTTAAAAGAGAACTCCATGGTTTCACTTTTTCATATTTTTACAGAGCCTGAAAAAGTAATAAAAGTATACTCTAAGTCAAAAACTCAAAAGATTATAAATATATGCTTCCAAAAAGTAAAAATATTTAAAAATTATATTTTAAAAGTGAAAAATAAATAAAATAGTAATATTTAATTCATGAATAACTATAAAAATGAGTTGAAATAAGTCATTTTCACCCTTTGTTTTTATAATAGTGCATAGAGAGATTTTGACCAAAAAAATTCTGGAGCAAATATCAGGAGAATCGACCGTTCATTTCTTAAACCATAAGAACCAGGTAATCCAAATTATCCTTAGCTACATTTTATCCATTTAATTTTTTTGTTTTGAGCTTTTATTTCATTTTTTGGGAGAAATTCATGTTTCAAAATACTCCCTTAGGGCTGCGCGAGCGATCCATGTGATAACCACGGACCCCGATGATTTTTTAAAATAAAAATCATCAGGATACCATAGTTTCTATGTGTGGAAAACCACACTATCTGCACATAGAACCTGTGCAAGTGCCATGAATTTTTTGAAAACTAAAATTTCTTCCCAAAAAATGGTCTAAGTTTCGTCCAACTAATTTTAATTGTTAAATTTGTTGATTTGTAAGCTTTTCAATCATGTTGGAATGGTGGGAATGAGAACATGAGCTCATAGATAATGAAGCTATGGATGAAAATGAAACCATGCATGCATTGAAAAGCTATGGTTTGTACAAATTCTGGGCTATTCAGGGAATGAAGGCACAAGTGGAGTTAATGACTTGACTTGTGAATGCATGGGACGTTCAAGACCAATGTTTCATAATTGGTGACCACCGGCTTGAGATTGAGCCAATAGACATATATTTCCTTACCAGATTATCTCAGAGGGGGGGAAACATCTCCTTATTTGGGACTAGACAGGGAGGTATTCCCACTGCCGGCTACAAAGCTGAATATTGTAGCAATAGTGAAAAGTTAAAGGATGGTTGCATAGACATAAAAACTATATTACGACTGGAGCTTAAAGTCATAGCATTCACAGTGACCAGATTATGCGAGAGTGCATCTCCTTGTGTGGCTACTAAATCACAGATGCAAACTGCAGTCGAGTGTTTCGAAGGAACAATATTCAACTAGTGCGAAGGAGTATTGGCCAATATGAAAAGTCAATTAACTAGAGCAAAGAATGAGAATTTGAAAAACTTCAGATACGGTGCCATTCTTATTTCATTTTCTGTAGAGAGAATTACACTTCTTGTTCCTAAACTAAATCTGGTAGATTGTGGAACTCCTAAGGAACCTCAGATGATGCGATGGGTAGCACTAATGGCTCACCATGTTGGCAAGGGTGGTTCAGTAGTTCGGTTTACTTTGGCTTATTTCATGTGGCTTAGGAACCAATTATTGACCATTTAGGACTTTCCTTATGTAGGAATGGACTTTAGCGGTGATCCTGAAACTTCTTTGCCTCCATGGGCATAGTGGGACGAGACAGGTTAGTGAATTATTTTGAAGTTTTAAATGTAATTTTTATTTGATTTTTTATTGTCCAATACTGACAAAAACTTAAAATGCAGATGCTGGTCTGCAGTGACCAGCAATTCTTCGTCGCTTTGACAAGCGAGAGGCAAAGCCAATAGCACCCCCATAGGACAATGCGGCAAAAATTCTATCTGATATAGAGCACAACCTTAAGAGGTTGACCATTGATATTCCTGAGATAGGCACCAATGATATCCCTCTCAGGCTCTAGAGACATGTGACAGGTATTCCAGGTCCATTCGGGATATTTCTGCACAAGGTGGCATGTGCTATCATTTATTACCATGATCATCATCATGGATAATTGATGGTTAATGTACATCTATATTTTTTTTGTATTAGTATATTTTAGAACATGAGGTTTTTGAACCTATGATCACAAACGATGTAATATTTTTTTGAACACAAACTTATCTATCCTAATGATATTACTACTTTCGTTCTCTGAGTATCTTGTTCAACATGGATTGAATGTTGTTTTGATTTACTTTGTTAATGTTGTAAATGTCTATTTAAAATGCGATTAGCTAATTCATCAGCCAATGTGTTTAATTTTCTTTAAATATGTTGATATTTGATATAATCAAATTATCATTCCAAGAGACATACCTTCAAAAATAATCTTAAGAACACTGGATTTATAATTGCATAAACTCTGTTTAAATGTAATATAATGAGTTTTGAATCCAACTTAATGATCAAACGTCGAATACCAAATGTAATGGAATCAGATAATAACTCAATGACAGTGCTATATTCTGCAGTATTGTTCGTAGTTTGACCAAGGAATATCCCATGAATAGAAACTAACTCATCAGTGGGTGAATAGATAACCTAAGCTGCGGAAGAGATATTCCATGTACTACGACAGGCACCATCAGCAAAACCAATGTATGTTTGAAGGGTTTTCAACATCTGCAATATCAAGACTAATCAAGATAAGTAGCGATAGTAGTAACAACTAATCTAGGCACACTTGTCTAATCTAAGGCAGACTATTCTAAAAAGTAACTATTGTACAAGAGAGATATTCACACAAAGGTCAAGCATAATATCTCTTAAGATAAATACCATTTCTGGGTTTATCTAAAGAGACCCCATCATAATCAATCAATTCATAGGCTCCTTTTGCAAGCACACACTTGACAATATAGGGACCATGCCACATTGGTTCGAATTTACCAGTGCCTAGCTTGTCATTAGCTTGATCATATAATAAAACTAGGTCACCTTCTGATTGAATGCAAGGGTTAACACTTTGATCATACTGAGATTTCACACGTTTCTTGTGAGCTTTGACAGCCAATGCAGCAGTGCACCAAGTCTCAAATATTTTTTCTAAGTATAGAAATCGTTTCTCCTCTTCAGAGGTAGTTGGTAACAACACAATGGCTAATTTGAGTGATGGTATTTCACATTAAATGGGTAACACAAATTTTCAACTATAGACAAGTTGAAAAGGAGTGAACCCTGTAGTAGTTTTTGCAGAGGTTCTTATGCCTATAATGCAGAAAAAAAAATGGTATTCCAATTCGATTTATGAGTGCTGACATTCCATTTAATCATGGTGGTTAAAACCTTATTTACGGCCTCAAATTGACCATTAGCCTGTGGGTAATATGTTGAGAATGAAGCAAGATGATGGAGCTTAGTGAAATGAAGTCGCCTTCACTAAGTGGGTTCGCAGGCAAATTCTGGCGCAAAGTCTATTTTTAGACTATGTCTATTTTTAGACATATGGAGCATGGTCCGGGGATTGCAGTATGTTATTCTTGGAGTATTGGTCATGTTGGTAAAAATAGATGGACCTCTATTTTTGGACCTATAGGTCGAAGTCTATTTTTAGACCGCCTATCCTAAAAATAGGGAAGTCAAATATTATTTACCCTTAATAATATTTGGACTCTAAACTTCAGTTTACTCTCTTGGAGCACTTCAGTTCGAGCCTTGGAAGTGGCTCATGCATCTGACAGAGGAATTACGCTATTCCTATGGGTTTGGTGAGCTCATGCATGGTTGAATTCAGTTAGGACTTCAGTGGCAGAAGTTTGGTGGAGTTGATGAGACAGTTGGTGGAGTTGTGTTCGGTTTAACTTAGTTGAACTGGTTGAGATTAGTTTAACTAGCTAATCAAATAGTAATGAGTGGAGTGAATTAAATATTATTTAATTCACTAATTAGTAACTCATTATTCAACTCAATAACACATCAGTTCACTACAGTGCATGGACAGTTCAGTGGAGACCAGTGAAAGAGGTAGATGAAAGGGTGGAGTTAGCTATCAGTGGCGACATCAGTTGTGCATGATATTTTCACCACACTTGGAGGAATTTCCCATGATGATTGCACTGTCAAGCCAAGGAGATTTGAACCTTGGATCTCTATTTAGACAGGCCATGATTGTGCAATAGAGGCAAGGCAATTAGTGGTGAGTTTTGAACCAGTAACCTGTTCAAAACTGAGCTAGTTTGTGTGTAACTTTATGAGACAGTACTGAGTACTTGTGAGGAGTATTGTACTGAGTTTGTTACATGATTTCTCCATTATAATATACACAATAGCTGTGGGGTTTTCAGCTATAAGCTTTCCCCATACATACTGTGTTAATGTGTATGATGAATTGATGTGCTATCGCTTGTTTTATTTCCGCATGTGTGATGATCCGAGTGGAAGAGATTATGTGTTGCATATAAATTCGAATTGTATGTGATCAGGATAGTCTCGGTGGATAATTAATCATTATTCAGCAAATTTCTACATGGTATCGGAGCTATTGAAGCGGAGATTGATCATCACAGTGATTACAAACTTATTTCGGTAGACAAACTCACATGGCTGTGGAAATGATCCATTCCTTTCTTTAAAGATATCTCCAAAGTAATGCCCAAACATGCTTGAAGGTGCTAGAACAATGTCGTAAATAGACTGTTTTTATTTATAATTTGTACCCTGCGTTTCCTATTTTCTGTGCCAAAGGAAAATGTCTTTCAACTAACCATATAGGGACTGCTGCTCTTTGAAGGCAGTTCAAATTATGTTGCATGGAAGGATTGCATGGAGGCAGTATTAGAAGATAATGGTCTGAAGGAGTTCGTGGATACGGATGTCCAAAAGCCCACTGATCCTGCTGAAGTCGAAGCATGGCAAAAGAAGATGGCGAAATGTCAAAGGATCCTGTTGGAGGCCGTCAAGGATCATATTGTATCCAGCCTGCATGGAAAGGCTTCTCCATTTTTAATGTAGAAAGATTTGACGGATCTATTCCAGAGTAAGAGCGACCAAAGGAAGTTGGCGCTAAAATATAAGCTCAGGAACATCAAGATGGAGAAAGGCGACAGTATCGCCAAATACCTCACAAAGTTCACTCAATGCAGAGATGAGCTGGGAAGTGTGGGGGTGACTGTCGAAGATGAGGACATGGTCGACCTGGCTCTCCTTGGTCTTTCGAAGGCTTGGCACTCATATCAAGATAGTGTCAATGGTCAGGAGAAGCTTCCGGGATGGGAGCGCCTTTGGGTAGATCTCATGCAGGAGGAGATAAGGAGGACTACTCGGGATGGATCTTCATCAAAGGGAGCTGATGAAGAAAATTGCGCTTTGGTTGCCAAAGCAAAGAAAGGGAAGGGTAAGAAAACTTCTCATTCCGGTGCAAAAGGAAAGAAGCAGGATATGGCAAAAGTGAAGTGTTTTCACTGCCATGATCTTGGACATTATGCTACCAATTGTCCAAAGAAGAAGAAAAACAAGCAAGCGGGAAGATCTGCAGATGGAGAAGCTTTGGCTTCACAGTTCGAGCTTGACTTTTCACTGATCGCATGCTTGGTTTCAAGTGTGATGGGATCGGTGTGGTTCTTGGACAGCGGTGCTTCATTTCATATGACGGGAGATCGGGATTTGTTCTCAGATCTGGAGGACAAAGATTTGGGTGTGCACATCGAGATGGGCGATGATGGTAGATACAGTGCGACTGGTATCGGTACCATATCCTTTCAGAGGGAGTCTGGTAAACCCTTTGCATTGAAGGATGTCATGCATGTACCTGGATTGAAGAAGAACTTGATCTCTGTGGCGATGTTGGAGGATAAGGGGTATGATGTGGTTCGCCGGTAGTAAGCCTTCCTAAAGAAGACTACTGGAGAGACCCGGAAGATAGGGGTTCGAACCAAGAACCTTTATCAGTTGCAGGTAGATGGCTGCGCAAAAATGGCATGCAAGGCGGGAGAAGTGGTGAGCCGAGATGATGAGGGCGAACTGTGGCACAGGAGATTGGGCCACCTTCACCATGGAGCTTTGAAGATCCTGCAGCAGATTTCTACTGGGCTTCCTAAGGGCACTCTTACGCAATCAGATTAGTGCAAGGGGTGTACTTTAGGGAAGTATGTGAACGCCACCTTTCACGAGAAGGATAGTCGCACCACGACGATCCTTGAGAGAGTTCACACAGACGTGTGTGGTCCTTTCTCAGTTGCTTCGACAGCAAAGCACAAGTACTACGTGATCTTTGTTGATGATTTCTCTTGAAAGTGCTGGATCTTCTTCATGCAGAAGAAGAGTGATACATTCGCGAAGTTCTGTGAGTTTAAAGCACTGGTCGAGAAGGAGTCGGGGAAGAAGGTGATTGCTCTAAGGAGTGATAACGGTGGTGAATTCATCTCGGCTGAATTCAAGGAGTTCTGCAGCGCAGAAGGGATTCGGAGAGATCTCATCACACCCCATAACCCACAGCAGAACGGGGTGGCTGAGCTGAAGAACAGAACGATTGTGGGTGCTGCACAGGCGATGTTGCATGATCAGGGCCTACCCCTTCACTTGTGGGCTGAGGCATGCAATACAGCAGTGTATGTGTAGAACCATTGTCCTCACAAGGTTCTTGGCATGAATACACCGGAGGAGGCTTATTCTGGCAAGAGGCTTGATATTTCCCATTTGCAGATTTTTGGTTCTCCCGTCTACATGCATGTGACGAAGGATGCGAGAAGGAAGCTGGATCCGACCGCAGAGGTTGGAATATTTGTAGAATTACTGCTTGATACACTTTGTTTAAACCACTTCTCTCCGACATAAGGGATTTTGGTGGC
>JAXQQM020084883.1:0-26786 GCA_034641835.2 Pinus albicaulis | reverse complement strand
ATGTTACACCTTCTCCTTTGCTTATTATAGTGTCTCATTCCACGAGAACACCCTCCAAAAATATAAAAAACTAGAAAACCCTAGAATCCATTACAATATCCATTACTTCTAGTAGCCTGCATGACACGTAACTAGTAGTAAACCTCTGGGGGCTACAATTTGTCCTCCTCCCTGTAGGCTGAGTCGTAACAGGGGGGATTTAAACTTAGGTCTCTCGAGTTTAAATGTTTTAAAATATCTCAAATTACCAATTGAGTTTCTCCCCATGGACATTATTATTATTATTATTAAAATAATATAAAAGTTAAACATATATACATTTGAAAAAACATGAAACAAGATTCTTATAAAATTTAGGCCTGCATTAACATATAACTTCTTAATCCTTAAAATGATTTTTTACAATATCCTAGGCCAATACCATGACATATCAGTACCACCTCCCAAAAACATCATATCTCATTCCATATGACACTTGTTCATATGACCTTTGTTTTCAATTTTAATCATTTTAATGAAAAGAGAAAAAAAGGAATGACTACTTTAGAGATAAATCTGAACCTTTGATGTGTATAATAGTAAAAGTATTCAAGGATATTTCATGAAAATTAAATATATGCAATATATCCTATAATTATTGATAAATAAAATAAAATTTAGAAAAGCCTATTTCAAAATAAGCATTCTTATATATATATATATATATATTTTAAATTTAATTTTCGATATATTATTTTGACTTAAAATATGTTTAAATATATTCAATAGTTATTTTGTTTAATAAAAACATAAGAGTACACACATATTCCCCTAAAATAAATAAATAATTTATATAATATAAATAAATTAAATTAAATTTTTAGGTTATTGGTCCCTCCTAAGGGAGGAATCTAGTAATCAATTTTCCTATTGAAAACTATTAGTTTAGCATTGACCAATTCAAGTTATAATGCTTAACTTTGATAAAAAAATATTTATTTTTCAATATTGTTGAAAAAATTAATTTTCAAACATTTTATTGGACCACAACTTTGAAGATCTTATTATAGCCTTTGTGTCATCTCTATAACTACCTCTGATTTTTTTTCGATAATTTATAGATGTAGTTGAATATTTATGTCATGATTTTAAATATTTATACAATGTTTTATGGAAAACTACCTAAAATTAAAAACCATCAAAATAGCTCATACCAATATAAATAATCTATTTACCATCAGTTATTGCCCACATAATTTAAGAAAGTATTTGCATAAAAAATCAATAGGAACAGTATGGAAATAAATATACCTACTTGTTAAAGAAATTAATTATCTTATAATATTTAAACTGTGTGGAATTTTAATCATATGATAGTTTTTAGAAACATCGAATATATTGAGTGAATACTCTACTTTTTATCTAGAATAAATAAAATGATTAAATAATGTTTGTGAAAAACCATCATTTTATTCATAAATCAGGAATAGAAAGAATAAATGTTTTTGATAAAAATAATGAAATAAAGTTGAGAAAGTGAATTACAAAATTTAGAAAAAGATCATTAACATTAATATTTTTCTAGTTTTGGTATCTTCATTGATACCGTTCGACAACTCCATGGATCTCAACGTTCTAATGGAAAACATTGCGCAACCAAAAAACACATAAAACCAAATCAAAATACAATTGAATTAACCTGCTCTAGTCCTATATTATCATTCATACTTTGAATAGGAATATGAAGAAAATTTTATAAGAATTGTAAAAGTGTTGTATCACTACTAATGAATAATTGTGAATGGGAAGTGAGATCTCTATTTATAGAGAGAAATCCAAAAGACTACTTTGGTGGGTGGAGGGTACTATAGGATTAACTATGGAAGAAAGAAAATTAGAATGATAAAAAAATATTTAAGGAATATACAATCTTGTTGCAAACACTGCCATCGACCAAAACATATACATTATCAATTTTTTCTTAAATGACAAATTTTTATCTAATTTTTTTATAATTTTAATTGGAACTTATTAACTATGCCATAACATACTTGAGTTTATGAAATAGCTCCAAATTTTATCACGTAGGGATTCAATTCTATATATATATATATATATGGGAAGTTATTTAACTATATTTTTAAGCTTGAATTGGTATTATCTCGTTGCGATGTTGATATCCCTGTTGTTTCATTTGATTTTGTGCCAAATTTAGGTTATCCTTTAAGAGTTGGATAACTTGTTGTTGATGCTCGATGCTATCTTCCACTGCTTGAACCTTAGAATTTTTTCTTAAAGATGATGTGATGGATGGTGGATGATATCCATAAAGTTCCATAAATGGGGTCATTTTTTGCAGCAGTATGGAAGGAAGTGTTATACCACCATTCAACAAGAGGTAACCACTTGACCCATTGTGTTTGTTTATTAGATACAAAATAATGACGATATCCTGCCAAACATTTGTTCACTATCTCAGTTTTCTCATTGGATTGAGGATGATAAGATGAGATATGGGCTAGTTGTGTACCCAAACAAGAAAATAATTTGGTCCAAAAATTTCCAGTGAAAATGGGATCTCTGTCGCTTACAATAATCTTGGGTTTCCATGTTTCTTTTGAATTCTTTCCATAAACGCAGTAGCAACTGTACTTTATTTAAATGGATGAGATAATGCACAAAAGTGTGCATACATGGAAAGTCTATCAACTACCACCATGATCACACTCTTTCCTTCTAGATTAGGTAAACCTAAGATAAAATCCATTGAAACCTCCTTCCAATGTTCACTTGAAATTGGTAAAGTTTGTAGCACACCTAGGGTCTTAAATGTCTCAACTTTATTTTGCTGCCAAACCAAATATTCTGCTACAAAATTTTGAATATCAGAGTTAAGGCCATCCCACAAAAATTCTTTCTCCACCCTGTGGTAAGCTTTTAAAAATATCGAGTGTCCTCCAATGAGAGAGACGTTCAATTCCAAAAGAATATTTTGTTTTAGGTTGGAATTCTTACAAATATATAAGTGATTTGAACAATAAGGAATATTGTTTCCAACTAAATGTATCAGATGTACTGGGATCTTGGTGCAACTTTTGAATGAGTGTCCCCACTTCTTCATCATTCTTCCATTCCTCCCTTGGTCCGGTTATCTACTCTGGTTGGATAATAGAAACCACACAAAGAAATTCTTCCACCTCCTCATATTTTCTTGAGAGCGCATCTGAAACAACATTTAGCTTCCCTTTTTTGTAGATGATTTCAAAGTCATAACTCAACATTTTTGTGATCCATTCTTGCTGTTATTCTGAAGATAGTATTTTCTCCAAAAAATATCTAACACTATCATGATCATTTTTTACCCTAAAGTGTCTTTCCATTAGGTAAGGTCTCCATTTCTTTAGTGCATGTAGTATTTCCAACCTTTCCTTCTCATAAATATCTTTCTGTAAATAATTTCCTTTGATTGGATGATGATCCAGATTTATGAAGGAATGATATAGAATACACACATAACCAAAAATACAAATATGCAGCAAATATAACACTTCATTTCATTAATATGAAATAACTGAAATTTTCTTATAGATAGAATGGAAATAAAATAGCTAGGGCACTGGTAGCTTATCTCTAAGAAGAGATGTGGTGGCTACAAGCCTCTAAACTCTATGTTAAAATGAGGCTCGAAGGCCTATATATTATTGAGAAACAATGGAAAACCATATACATCCAAAAAATTAACCCTAGGAGATGAAACGCCAGAATATGGGCCCCGTCGGGGTAAATTGGTACATCAATTTCACGCGGTCGTAACTTTGGCATATTATCTCTGTTTGACACATATGCTACATCGTTAGAAATATCTATCCAAGGACTACAACTACTGATTATGAATGTATATTTTTAAATATAATTGTATTCTCAAAATAAACGATGCCCAAAAAAATTCGTTTAGGGCCTCAAAATGACTCTGGAAGTTTAGGACTTGAAAAACTGCTAAAAATAGTAAGTTGTGCCGAAAATGAAAAAACTGAAAGAGACAATGGTGGGGCCCCAAGTGGAATAGTCGGATGGCCACCAATATTGACCTGGATCATTCCTCTCCCCTTAGGAAGGAATGTTCCCCATTGCCTCGAGTTCCTCCATGAGATGAGGAAAATTCTGCTGAACTTGGTCCCTGGTGAACCACTTGCCTTGGTGCAGGAGTTGGCCAACTTTGACAACCCAATACAGTTGGATCTTTTGTTGGAGAGTGTTCTTGATTTGCATGTCCGTGATACAATCTTTGGTGGCCTGTTCCATGGAGTCTGGGTTTAACTCTGTTGGTGTGAAACCTTTAAAACAGACCTATTAAGCACCTTGGGAAATCAAATAGATATGATAAAAACAAAGAAGACGCAAGAAGAAGAAGAACAATTGATGGCTGTGTTCTGTTCAAAATGCAGAAAAAACATGCTTTAAAGGAATGTCCTCTAGAAAATGTTCAGGCTTGTGCATTTTGTACAGAAAATCATGATATTTTTAATTGTTCTAAGATAAAGGTTTTGCAGAATTACAATTTAGAAGCTAATGCAGAAATGGATAACTTATATCTCATGGGAGCTCGAAGACCATGGCAAAAAATACCTCCAGGTATGTTTCAAACTCTATATTTACAATTTGCTGCACATTATCAAATGCCTATTCAGAATTCTTGGAACATTCCTATGCCTTGGAAAAATTGGTCTAATCAATAGCAGCAACCTTATCCACAACAAGGATGGAGAGGATATTCATATCCTCAACAAAAAATTCCTTCACAATATCCTCAGCCATATCAGCAATACCCTCAACAATACCCTCAACAGCCAGTTGTTTATCAACCACAAAATCTTCAACAAACAGTAACTGCTCCTCCACCAATAAATTCACCACAATTACAACTACCTTCTAACTAGCGTCCTAGACCTACTCAACCAGTAGCTAACCCAAATAACAGAGTAGACAGACCATCATATAGTGTAGATGAGGGAACATATTACCCAATTCTACCTCTGTAAAACATTGAGCTTAGGTCTGGTCGAACTCTCCAAATAGAACCTCCAGCAGCTACAAAGAAAAAAGAAAACAAGAATGATGAACATAAACTTCCAATTCAAAGCAAACAAGATGATGAAATTAAAAACAAACAAATGCAAACCATGCATCCACCTCCTTTTCCTGAGAGATTAATCCAAGAAAAATTACCAATGCCTTTGCCTCAATTTGATGTTTTAGATGAATTAAGGAATGTCTATGTGAAAATTCCATTACTTCAGGCAATAAAAGACATTCCAATTTACACCAAAGGAATTAAAGAATTATGTCTTAAAAAGCGTGCAAAGAAAATATTTGATTCACAAACCATTCATGTCATTGGAAATTTAGTTGGCTTCATGTCAAATGTTATTTCAATGGAGAAGTATGTTGACCCTGGTATCCCTAGAGTTACCACAATCATTAACAAAATTCCCATTCCAAATACCTTGATTGATCTTGGAGATGTCATAAATGTTATGACACTAGAAACAATGAAAACATTACAGCTCACAGAATTACAATTAACATCAATTATCCTAGAATTAGCTGATAGATCCAAAGTCATTCCTGAAGGGATATTGGGAGACATAATTGTCTCATTAGAATTTTGGGAGTATCCAGTAGACTCTCTAGTACTCTATCCAAAGTCCAATTTAGGAGGACATCCTATCATACTTGGTAGGCAATGGTTGGCAACTGCAGATGCATTTATTGGGTGTAGATCAGGCAACATGACCATTTCCAGAGGGATGGAAAGAAAATGACTTACCTTATACCCATCAGCACAATCTCCAACAATAGCTCATAACCTATGGCTTGATGACAAATATAATGACAAAGAAGAATTTCACCCTGTTTTGGGCATTAACCAAATATATGATTTTGAAGAAGATAACAATGAAGATTTAGTGGAATTGTTTATTTCTCAACCTGATGTTTCAGAGGAATTGAGAGATGAACAATATAGTGCTGCGGGTCAACTACTAGCACAATGTTTTCAGGAAAATTGTACCATCCATTCTCTACAAACATTGTTTGAAGAAATTTTTCCTATCCATTCCATTACAAACAAACAAAGAAAAACCATAGAGATTAGTCTAGGAAAAACATTAAACATTGGAACACTCATAGACTCATCTCAGAAACAAAAGTTGATTGAATTATTGACAAAATACGAAAAGGAATTTTCTTGGGACTATACTGATATGCAGGGAATTCACCCAGAAACTTGCACTCACCACATTTACACAGACACTAATATAATACCAGTGAGGCAGCCACAAAGAAGGAAGAACCCTATGCTTCAGGAAATTGTAAGAGAAGAATTGCAAAAGTTACTGAAGGTCAATTTAATTTACCCCATCTCTGACATCCAATGGGTATCTCCATTAGTGATAGTACCCAAGAAAAATGGTAAATGGAGAATTTTTGTTGATTACAGAGAGCTCAATAAAGAAACCCTTAAAGACTATTTTCCATTGCCATTTATTGACCAATTTTTGGACACATTAGCTGGGAAATCATCATTTTCCTTCCTTGATGGTTTCAGTGGTTATAATCATATCAGCATAGCCTTAGAGGATTAGGACAAAATAACTTTTACTTTCCCTTGGGGCACATATGCTTACAATGTTTTACCATTCGGATTATGTAATGCTCCAGCAACATTTCAGAGAGCAGTATTAGCTATTTTTGTTGATCTATTTCATGATTGCGTTGAAATATATAAGGATGAATTTTCAGTATATGGTAACTCTTTTGATCATTCATTGCAAAACCTTGAGAAAGTTCTTAAAAGATGTATAGAAGCCAATTTATCCCTAAGTAACGAAAAATGTTATATGATGTTAAATGAAGGGGTAGTATTGGGCCATTATGTTTCTTCAGAAGGAATCAAAGTAGATCAATCCAAAATCCAAATTATTGTTAATCTTCTAGTACCAAAAACTCAAAAATATGTTAGAATCTTTCTTTGTTATGCAAGTTATTATAGGAGATTTATTGAACACGTTAGTAAGATATCTTTTCCTTTGTTTAAGCTTCTTCCAAAAGATGTATCTTTCAATTGGAATGATAATTTTCAAACAACTTTTGAAAAAATTAAAGCGAAATTATCCACTACTCAAGTTCTAAAAGGACCTAATTGGACTCTACCTTTCCACATCACCACTTATGCATCTCATAAAGCAGTAGGTGCTTCATTAGGACAAAAAGAAGGATCTTTGAATTATGCCATTTATTTCATTAATAAGAATCTGACACCTATAGAAATAAACTACACAGTAACTGAGAAGGAAATGCTTTCAATTATACATGATGTTAACAAATTCCATCATTACATAACTGGTTATGAAGTCTTTATTCATACCGATCACTCTTCCATTAGGTACTTAATGAATAAACTTATAACTAATGGTAGAGTCACTAGATGGTTACTATTATTACAGGAATTTAATGTTACAGTGTTGGACAGACCAAGTAAATAAAACTAGGTGGCAGACTTCTTTTCTAGACTCCACAATCTAGGAGAAGTTGTTCCAGTTGAAGATTCTTTTCATGATGAACATTTATTTTAAATTTCAATATTGAATCCATGGTATGCTGATTTAGCTATTTATCTCTCAACAGGAAATATACCTCCATCCTTCAATTCAAAGGAGAAGAAAAGACTAATCAAGCAATGTGATAGATACTCATGGGTTAATGGAGACTTGTTTTATACTGGTTATGATATGATTATTAAGAGATGCATAAGAGAATATGAAATTACTTATATATTAAAATATTGCCATGATAAACCTTGTGGTGGCCATTTTGCAACTAAAAGAACAGAATTCAAAATCCTCAGTCTTGGTTATTATTGCCCATCAATTTTCAAAGATTCAAAGAAATATGTAAGAATTTGTGACAGTTTCCAACGCATGGGCAGACCAACTACCTCAGATTAGATGCCACTAAAACCTCAAGTAAATCTAGAGCCATTTGAAAAATGGGCTCTAGATTTTGTTGGACCCATTAATCCACCTTGTAAGGGTAAAAAGTACATCTTAATATGTACTGACTATGTAACTAAATCGGCTGAAGAAAAGGCACTTGTCAGGGCAACTGAGAAAATAGTGGTCAATTTCCTTTTTGAAGAAATATTTGTCAGATATGGAGTGCCTAGAGAAACAGTAACAGAACAAGGTACCAAATTTACTTCAATATTGGTTCAGGACATCACTGAAAAGTAAAAAATCAAGCACAGGAGGAGTACACCCTACCATCCACAGGCCAATGGCCAGGTGGAGTCTACAAACAAAACTCTAGAAGGAATCATGACCAAAATAGTGGCAATGAATAAAAAGGACTGGGAGGATAAGCTCAAGGATGCTCTCTGGGCTTATAGAATCACATGGAAAGATACACCAGGATTTACACCTTATCAGCTGGTGTATGGTGTTAGCCACCTATGAATTTTTTGACAAAAAAACATGTGGCTAAAATGTTTTTGAGCCTTCAAGAAATACATTTCCTTGGAAAACATATCATTCTTGAAGCCTCCTTGTATATTCTTCCCTTTGAACAATCTTCACCGTTGTTTCCATGAAAAATCCTTGCTGTTTTGAAAAGAGGAATGCTTCAAAAGGCCTCCATTTTCCCATTTTGTCCCCTCAAAAATTCATTTTTCATCCCTTTTTCCCTTTGCAAATTTCCTCTAAAAATCCCTTCATTAACCCTCTAAATCTCCCCAAAACCCTTTTTAAGCCTTATAATATCCTTTGTCTAGTTTAAAAACCCCTTATTCCCTCTACCGAAACCCCCATTCGGCCTTAAAAAGCACTAAATTTGGGCCAAAATCCCCTTTTTTACATTATAGGCTTAAGCCCCTTTTGGCCAGCCCCTAACCACTTCCCCACCATATGACCCGTGCTCGAGACCAGGCACTAAAGCCCCGGGCGCTAATCGCTATCGGAAGATTGTTAAGAGCACATTTCTTTTGTAAATTGAAAATCTCTGATGCGATGGTTTTTTGGTCTGCAGACCTCCGCTGCGATCTCAGCCGTTGATCCATACAGATCTAACGACCAACACTGATCTCTCACCACGCCCCACCATATCTCTCCGTCACCCCCCGATTAAGTATTGACCTTCGATCTGGTTCTAGATCGGACGGCTGGGGCGTAATCGCATCGCCCAGACCCAAGCGTCCCCACCTTCTGTCTCCCCCGATTGGTGATCTCCGATCCAATCGCGACCTTTGATCTCACCTTTGATCTGACGGCCCAACGCTAATCGAAACATAAAAATATCATACTTTTGGCCTCCTGCATACTCCGATGTGATTAGATCGCCACCGTTGATCTCTTTAGATCCAACGGCTCTCATTCGTTCTGCCCATTCACATACGCCTTTGCCTCCCCGCTCCCTCTTTTAAATCCTGACTGTCCATCATTTAGATCTGACGACTGAGATTGAACCTGCCTTTGGATATTCTCCACCATACCGACCGTGCACCTTTCCATATCGCACACTATCCCACACTGTCGGATCTCTCCGCCTTCCATCCAACAGCCACCATTGCGTTTCGCATTTTTTCTGTGTCTGAAGGTTAACACTCTAAAAAAATGCAAAATGGGTGGTTTTGAGAGGACACGTATCATGCAACGACATGTATCGTGTTTTTTCGGGATATTTTCAAAACTGCCTAGAAGCCGTGTGACACTAGCGGTTTTACCACTAATACCACCTTACTTCCTTTAATCCCCACCGTTGATCTCCTCCTGAGATCCGACGGTTCACATTTAATCACCCTCCGCCCGCCGGGTCCCACTACCTAAAGGCTCTTCTTTCATACATTTCACTTCATTTCCTTTGTATTCACCCAAAGTTGAACCTTTGCATTTTAACACTAAGAGTTCCTTTCTCCGCCTAACTTACTATTAACACGTCCATCCACCAATCCTGACCGTTGATTGCTATTACACTATCTAATCGGATGGTTCGCGACCCTCTCTGTACCAAACCTCCGACAACTCATTCTTTCACCATTTTGCAGAGATTTCCATTGGTTTTTTGCATGCATCCACCATTCATGTCACCATTCCACAGGCCTCCACAACATTTTTATGCCACTCCCATGGATTTTATAATAGGTTTAATCATGTTTTGTAAGGATTAAAAATCAAAGAAATTCACTCTGTCTCCACAGTCACAGTCTCCGTGACCCAGAGCACAAAAAAATTGTCACAGCAGCGGCATAGAGTATCAGTAGAGGGAATTAAAGGATTAAAGAGCCTGTTATTGAGAATTAATGTTGTAATCAAATGATTCAAAGGATAAAGATGTAGATAAGGACCATGAGGTGATTAATAGGTCTAATAAGGTGTAAAGCACACTAATAAGTCATATCAGTGTTTCAGCATCAGCGGAACGTATTTTCTCCACAAGGACACCTTCCTACATAATTCCCCATGCCTCTTCGAGCCTTTAAAAGTTAGTAGAAACTTCTAAAGAGCTGTTAGGACAAAATTCATAGAAGTATAGAGACCTGCAGACTCCCCATCTAGCTTACTTGTTCCAGAAGGCAATTAAAGAGTACCAAACAGTCAGAGAGGATTTCAAAGAGCATACCTGAAGTTATTTTCAACTTGACAAAGGACTCCGAAATAGCCTAAAAAGTACACACAACAATGAAGAGCCATTAAGCAGAGTGGGCATGAAATCTTCCCCCGTTTTGTCTTAATGAATCAATTAAATGTACTTCTGCTACTACTGCAACTCATTCTCCTATAAGAACTCCCAAAGAATACATTGTAAAGGTTTTTGTTAGTTAAGGGGATTCATTCGACTGTTAGAACAGTTGTTGGGGGAAGTAGCTGAGTAGTTTGTAATTTAGTAGGCTGGGAGGAGAAGTTTGGACTATAATAAGAAATTGAGCTCAGAGTATGTGACTGATTTTGCGCTTCAATTGAACAAGAAAATTTCACAGGATCCTGGTCTATATTACGGGTGATGTTTCCCTTACTTATTTCATGTTTAATCATACTATCCATTTATTCTCTGATAAGAATCAGTAAATCAAGCTTAGGATATACCCCTGCATGGTACCTTAATGCTCACTGCTCTTCTTATCTTTGATTTTTTCTGTTGATAGTGAATCTAAGAGAAAATTCATGTAATTTAACCAGTCAAAGATGTTGGTCTAGGCCATGCTCACTGATGTTCTAATTTGGGATTTTTTGCTTAGATGTTCTTGTGGGGTTTAAGCTAGAAGAATTAGGATACCTGGGATTTAGAGCTAGCCCTATCCACTAGGGTCCTTTTCCAACAGATTGGCCATTCTAAGATCCCTTTGAGCTAGTGTCAAAAGCATTGAAGGTTAAAAGTCCTTCTCTGATCTTAGGCCTTGCTCTGTGTTAAATATTAACTTTGTTTTTCCTTGAGAGTATGTTGAAATCAGGCTTGGAGTTAAATGACCTCTTACCTGATCTTAAGCTACCCTTTGTGTCTTCATTGAGAGTTTCCTCTGAGTATGTTAAAGCAGGTCTGGATTTAAATGATATCTGACCTGATCTTTAGACTGCAATTGGGTTTCTTTCTTTCTTTCACTTTCACTCCTTAATGTTCCATTCCACCATCTATCTAAAATATCCTTTAGTATAGATGACTTGCCCTATGGAATCCCTTGGTTAGCCATTGTGTGAATTAAACCCTTTCATGACTCCATAACCCAATGGATTAGCACTTTCTTGACCTATCTTCTTTTGCCGAAACATCCTGCTGCTTTGTTCCTTTCATTCTATAACCTTCTCAGTTAATGATCTCCAACCCAACAACCAAACCAATTTAAAAACCCCTTGTGCTTCATACCTAGCCTAATATCTCATTTTGAGTTTTCAAAGATATATCATTATTTTCATTTATAGAGAGATCCCTCTCTAGATCCAGGAGGGCTAGATCCTAGGATCACAAAGTGGTTTTGATGTTGTCTAGTCTTTTGGTCTTGCCAATCTGGCAAAAACACTGGAACCCCAACATAATGGAAACTTTGCTGGGGACTTGAGTTCATTTCATCTTGAGCACCCTTAGGCACTCAAAATACCAAAATCTCTGGTTAGATTGGTATTTTAATGCTAATGGTGGACATCAGCCTGTTTAAAACATTCACATTCATCCAGCTGGAGACTCCACACTCCATAATTCTCAAATACTCCATTGGAGGAAGAACCTGAAATATGGCCAGACCTCATAGAAGGATAGAACATTTAGGTTGGATTTGGTTTAAAGAATTCATTGTTTTTATATACCACTATGTTCTATCCTACTTTAATCCTAGTAAAGTATACAAATATGAAACTCACATTGAGTATGGGAAAGATCTCAAGCCTCAGTCTTCAGACCATGAGCATACCCTTATTCCTGTGAAAAACCTGGTGGAACGAGAGCCTCATGTTGTATCTCCCACTCCTAGAGAAACTTCGAGTTGCCATGAGCCTATTGTTGCACCACCTACACCTACAAAGGTCATAGAAAGATATAAGTCTCTGGTTTTACCTCTTATCTTCCAGCCCCTCCCTGCAGAACTTATAAACAAGCTGCCTCTTTTTGATGGAGAAAATAAAAAGACCACTGCTGAGGAACATGTTCAAAATCATGAAGATTTACTTGACTTGTATGAAGTAGAAGAAGATGATGTGTGTATTAGAATGTTTTCTTTGTCATTACGAGGAAATGTTAAGAGTTGGTTTAAAAAGCTTCCAGCTACAAGCATTATCAGCTTTCATCATTTTTCTCAAGTTTTCCTTGATAAATGGGCAGTCCCGGGAAAAGTTTTCCTCATCCTAGAAGGTATCAGAATTTGAAAAGGCAGCCAGGAGAGATAGTACAAGAGTTTTCAGCCATGTTCAATAAGGTATATAATGCAACACCTGCTAACATAAAACCACCCCTGGGATGGGCCCTATTGCACTATCCGAGTTCTTTTGACCTTGAGGTGGAATTCCATATAAGAGAAAGAGAGCCCTCGAACCTGGAGGAAATGAAAAATATAGCAATTACTATCAAATACAACCTACGGTGTAGGGAGGAGAGATTTAAAGCAATAAAGAAGGACCAAGCAGAGAAAAAAGGATAGATCTCTTTAGAAAACAAGTTGGAAAGGCTGATAGAGACAACCAACACCTTGCTGAACACAGAAGAAGAAGAATATGAGGTTGAAACTAGAAATGATGATTGGAAAATACCTTCACCTTGTCCTTGAAAAAATCAAACCAAACCACTGCAAGACATGAGTTACATGCAAAACATGTATGATGAGCAAGAGTTTAAATCAAAAGATGAACTTGCATATTATGTTGAAGAAATTCTTGCTGAGAATCCCACGAATTTGATTGGTGACATTGCTTATGATTATGATTTATCTTATGATGATCTGTCTGACGATAATATTTTTCAAAGGGAAACAAAGCTTACAGAACCATCATCAGTAGATTCATGGGAGGAAGATCAGGACCAGCAACTTCAGGAAAGCAATGAGCCAATGCAGGATATCTATGATATTGATGAGGAAAGTTTTGAAAGCCTGAGAGCAGACGACGATTTAATGAATTTTCACTCTGTTATATATCATATCATCAGTAATGATTTCCATGAAGATGGAAGTCAACATCTTTCTAGTTCATAGGATTCTCAGGAAGAAAGCAATGAAGAAACTCTTAAGCAAGTTGAATACACTGAACCTTCTCCTGAAAGGGATGAGGTAATAAAGGAGACCCCTGCTCAAGAATATGTTAGTCTTCTCACAAAGCTCAACCCACCAGAACAGCATATCTCAGAGCTACAAGAGGACAACACTATCAAATACAATGAGTCCTCTAGCTTAGAAAGTGATGAAGACAGGGAAGAGGTTCTTTCTCAATGAAATATTAGTCTTGTTCCATTGGGAGAAGAGGTATTCTTGGTTGACACTCATCTTCGAAATACTCCCAACCTGGAAAAGGAGAATTATGATTTCAAGGGCCACACTGCAAATGCGATGATTGAAACTTCCCAGGATGTAGACAGCCTACCAGCCATGGAGGGCCTTAAAGAGGAAAGTGTATGTCATTTTATTGCTGATCCTATGGCAGAATATATGGAGGCCCTGATTGGCTCAACTTCTCAAGCGTTGGTCCTTTACCATAGCCTAATACATCAGAAGTGGTCACCACTGGTGGTGGCCTCAGTTTTGAAGACCCACATGCAGAGTACCCTATGGTCATCCTTGACAAGCAGTCAATTTTTCTATCCTTTTTCATTACTGCTTGACTAGCTGCACTGGAATTATTGTATCACCTACAATATTAGAGATTTCCAAGGAGAGTAGAGTAGGTAGGAAATCTCAAAAGAGCTCAGGATGTGAGAATTTAGTTAGTTTTTTTTTAATTTATGCAAAGTTTCAGTCCATATTGCAGCTTGTCTTTATGCTATGGACCCACAACAAATCAGACTGTCTAATCCTGGTTTGATTGTTTTTCAATTTTTGTCTTAGAATGTAGAGAAGAAATCTGCTAGATAGTTTAATCCTAGCAGATATTATTATAGGTAGAGAAACTATGAGACCAACTGTTTAATTTGGTCTCATAGAGTAATAAGGGTAGAAATAAGAATAGGTTTATTGTCTTGTTTGTCAAGATGATGTAAAGGGTCTGCAAGTCCAAATGCACCCAAGGAAGAAACAATGTTAGGACAATAGTATGGGTAGGTAGTTGTTTGGGAGGATTTCTACTGATGCGATGTCTTCATGATTTTTGGGAGTGATCCAAGAAAATAAAGGGATGTGTCGAAGTACAGTGTTGAGGAGGTAAATCCCCTCTGCGGACAGAGGCGATCCCTACTAGCCCAACAAGGGTCTAGCAACAATCACGAAATGTTACGACGCAAGTTCCTAGCTATGAATGAAAAGACCAAAGATAGAGGCCTACCTAGAATCCAATGCTACGATATGAAGAAGAGAGCGTTCCCGTTCCTCGGCCTTGGCAGATCACGATCCTCCACGATCTCCGCGGATGGACACACACACATGCGAGAAAAAAACGAGATACAAGCATAAAATCCAGCATACGTAACTCAATATCAGTTAGAAAGGATACTACTCATATTAACATCATTGAAAATAGAGTGGAACCATAATCGTAATCATTCATTAAATAACGATCGAAGGAGATTACAACCAAAGTTCTGACGTCGTGGTCTCCTTCGGATGGGTCTCCAGTCGTTCACGTCTCGCAAAGCTCGCCAGGGAAAGGGAAAACCTCTCCTGAGTCTCTCGACGATAGTCTCCTTACTTGAGTCGGCCTTAAGGGAAGGAAGAGGGCTCTTATAGCACAAAGGCTCTTGGGAATTTGGAGATTCAAAGCTTAGGCACTTCAAGACTAGCTTGCCATGGAATTGAGCAGGCTTTTATAGATGGAGAAGGAGGGAGTTGGGATCCCTATTATTGTGGGATTGGCCCTATCAACAAGGAAGGTTCCATGGGAGGTGGCAAACCACTTCCCTTCCATAGAACTCCCGAAGCCAAACCTCCCAACTCAAGATAGGCAATGGTTTCTGAGTTTGTTGAAACACAACTTCCGCCATCTTTATTTAAAAAACACTCCTTAAATTGGCTGGCGCGACTACTGCTCTGGGACAGAGCGCCAGTTGGCGCGACCTCTTTGTAGGATTTTCCCCATTGGCGCGAGTGATGAACTGTCTGCCCGCGCCAATGCAAAAGGAGATGTTTTCATGATTTTTTGCAAGGAGATGTCTTTAGGGAAATTGAAGCTCATGCTTAGAGGAATGCATTGATGATGTTTTCAAGGCATGACAATGTTCACAGGTCACAAAATGGGTCCTCCATTGTGCGGGACGGGAAATGGTAGGGACGGTGACAAATTACTGTGTAACAGATGCCCCCTAAAGTATGAGGCCCGAGAGAGAGAGGGGTGAAATGCTTTACGAGAACATGTTCAACTGAAGGCCCGTCGTCGGAAAACCTGCGCAGAAAGATACAACTGATATCTCAAGTACATGATGTATATATATGGTATGGACGCAGCCATCCGAACAGAGTATGCTATAATCCGGATCCGGGGTATGGGCGCAGCCATCCAACTAAGATCAAACAAATAGACTCAGGTATGGTCGCAGCCATCCAATAAGTGAGTCATGTACATAATGATAATAATCCACAATCGCAGCCTGGATTACAACAGACACAATCCAGGGTCTCGCGCTCCATCTCGACCCAACAGAGTACAATTTCAAGCATGTGAATATGTGAGCTGAAGTCGAACATGCGAGAACATCGTCTGATTACCAGCCAATGATGAAAGCTGTTAACAGACGCAAGAGAAACCACCAATAATGACAATGGTCCTCAAGGTACTACAGGTACAATCTACGAACACCCACATAATCACTCGATCGGAGGCCAATGATGAAAACCTCACGTCGAATGCGATGAACCTGCCATTGAGGCATGCAGGCTCCAAGGTACCATGAAGGAGTCTCTAGATCAACTTCCTGGATAATGCGCTGAAGTCGACAGGAAGTGACCTTGATCGAAGGTGGGCCATAATGTTTCCCACATCATCGACACGAGACAGAGGAACATGATGTTTTTGTTGTGAATCAAGGTCGTATGAGAATCGTGACCTGGTTGATACTTGTAGAGGTCAACTTATCTTGAACATATAAACGGCACGACAGTGAGTTTGGTAGCATTTGACATCAACGGATCAGAGGTCATGGTGACGAGGCAAAGAGCAGATGAGAGGTCAAAAAGGATTACCCAAACCCACGGAGGCAAGTGAAAAAATGAGATGAGATGTCCCCAACCCGACACGAATGCAGACAAGTGCCATGTTCAAGAGCGACATACTACCGACACGAAAATGATTGTGGTTCCATTTTCCTCCACCATTTCTGGTGAGTACCCAAATTATTTTTGATAACAAGCTTGAAGGGGATATCATATGCTTGTAATATAAGTTCGTCCTTCGGACGAATCCATCCTAGTACATTTAACGAGCCCTAGGAAGGACCGACTCAAATAACGTCATCGCGACTAAATCCGATGTCATCAGGGTTTAACGAGTCTGAAAAAGGAAGAACTCGGCGTCTTTTCATATTTAGAGAGTTTGAAAAGACAAGCATAAAAGTAAACTCCACATGTGGTGTCCCTTTTCGTAAATAGTTCCTCAGATCCAAAAAGGTAGAAAACTATGTCTGAGGAAACCTCCTAGTCGTGATAGGCTAGGGTATTCCTTTTTCGTAAATAATCTATCCCAGCCCGAAAAAGGGGTAAACGTATACTGGGTAGATGTCGTTTTTGGGCCACTTTAATGAGATCGAAACGACAAGGGCCTCAACAATCTTTTCATGTTTAGAGAGTCAGAAAAGAGCTGAAAGATGACTCCAAAATGACTTTTTCGTGTATTTACCGAGTCCGAAAAAGTATAAAATACAACTCGTTTCCATCGTTTAAAGTCGCAAAAACCTGCTGCTGCACATACCAAGCAAGCGTAAAACCCATTTCCGACATAACATATTCAAATATTTGATAAAAATAACTTTTAAAACCCATTTAAAGTCGAAAAAGCTATAAATATGTCAAAATGGTAAAAATAAAATTACATTTACTATTTACCTTGGTAAAAAGCAACAGTGATCCATTTGGAGCAGAAACTTCTGACGGCGATTGCGACAAATCCGGCTGACCATTCAGTTTCTCGTCTGCTACAGGTAAGAGACGCTTCCCTGCTCTACATTTTCATCCATTTTTTAATAGTTTTCCTTTGTAAATCAGTTCTCTGTGGCCACTTTTGAAATTTTAGGGCCGCGCTCATTGGCGCGGGTATCGGGCATGGACCCGCGCCAATGGGCTCTTTTATACAAAGGGCTCGCGCCACGTGGCGCGACTATTCACAAAACAGCCGCGCCAGCGGCCGAACCTAAAATTCCGCCTAAAAAATCGATATTTAAACCAAATTGCATGGAATTTGAGGCCTACCAGAGATCTAACTAAGGGTTTATGACCATATGGATGCAGGTAATCAAGCAAAATGGTGATTGAATGGAAAGAACGAGAGCATGGAGAAGAGGATGAACAGGCCATCCAAAGCGAGGCTTGCATGAATGCCCTCAGAAACTGTGGGCTGAAGAAATTCTTCCTTACACCTTGTCTACGAGCTCAGCCCGAGCTCCTCCAGTATTTGATCAGTATTTGGGATGAACATGAACAAGTGTTCAGGTTGTGAGATCAGGTATTGGAGCTGGAGGTTTTTGATGTGTATTTCATTACCGGATTGTCCCGCAAAGGTCCGATCCTTGTGTTGACTGGAAGCAGACCATCTGGCGAGAAGATGGAAGAAGTGATGGCACGAGTGTGCCGAGGAGCACAAATGGGATCAGGAAGCAAGAAGGTGGATATCCACACTATCCCTGATCTGGCATTGAGAGTTGTCCTACATACCATCACGCGGGCTGCAGGGTCGCAGGCACCGCACGAGGCCACAAAGGCCCAACTCCTGCTGGCCTCAGAATGCATGAGTCCCTTACTGTTCGACTGGGCAACAGCAGTAACAATAAATATGAAAAGGCAGCTCACAAAATGCAAACAAGCTAAACTGAAACAATTTGGCTATGGTTCCATCCTAGTATCGTTCATTCTGGAACGCTTACCAATCTTCCAGGGCCAAGGGGCCTCATTAGCAGATCCGATACCACGGGAGCCAAGAATGGCTCGCTGGGCGGCATTAATGCCCAGAGCTGGAGGTGGCCAACAGATGTTCTGGAGTCCGGAGTTCTTTAGGTGGTTACGGCGCCAGCTGATTGTAGTGGAAGACTGGCCATATGCAGGAACTGACTTCACCGGAGACCCAGATCTCCCACTGCCAGAAGGAGATGACTGGGACGAGGAGTTGGGTAAGACCTCATGTTTTTGATTTTATGTTTTATGTTTTTTTTTTTGTTAATACATATTCGTCCTAACACATTTTATATATGTATGCAGATGTGGGACCTGAGAGACCAGCTGGGATGTCTCCAATCTCACGGAGGACTCAACTCGCCCCTGATCCTCAGGGGAGAGGGCACCGGAGGAGAGGAGTTGATCCAGAATCTCGAGGGCATTGCCCGAGGGATCCCGGACTATGCTCGGCTGGCGGACGTACCGATGGCATACCAGCGTCATACGGTGGGAGTTCCAACTCGGATCCACCGAATCCTGAGACGCTTAGTGCGTGCAGTCACATGCTATCACGAGCACCATGCGGATTAGCTCTTAGGATTTATACCACACCTATTTTTTGAGAGACGTATCGTCTCCGGATGTACTTAAGACGATTATGTATATTTTGACTTTATGTGACACACTCTATGTAAACATTTCGATATCTATATATATATGCATATCTATTTCTGGATGGATCTTTCTTTACATGTGATGATGTTTTCTATATGTCATGCAAATGTCTAATACAAATGTAATCTAATGTATCAGTTACATAACAAACGACCCAATGCGAAATGTATTCACACAATGTATCTAATCACACATTTCATTTTTACGCAAGCTTAAAAGCACACATGAACACACATATATGCAAACTATGCTTGAAATGAGGAAGACGGGCATGCCCCCCAGCATGGTGTCTCAATTCGAGGTGCATGCCCCCCAAGCTTCAGTCCATTGAAAATGGAGTGAAGGTTCAAAATGAAAAGACGAATTGAATCATGCTCGTGTTTCATTATTTTAAAGAGGTTGACACACTTAAAAGAACTATCCTCAAACAGCTTGTTTCATTGTTTTTAGGAGCTCGACACAAGTGGAGGAACTATGCTCCGAGAACCTGGTTTCATTTTTTAAAGAGCTTGACACAGGGAGGAAATCGTGCTCTAAGAGACTACTCATTATGACGAACAAGAAGTCATGATTCCCAAGAGTTCCGCACCAGGTGGGAGAACGACATCTTGGAAATCAGGACCCAATGCCCCCAGCACACTATGCACGACAGCATCGTTACTGAGCACAGGCACGGGGTAGGTGGCCACATAGTTGACCTGCGGTGAGGCAGATACAACGGGTGGATAGAAACCAGGAGGGGGTGATGGCGGGCCAGATGCCACATTAGGACCAAAGAACGAAAGCTGATCAATGGTCACGATCCGTCCTTCATGTGGAAAGCACATCACGCGAAAGAGGGAGGAGACAAGCGCTCCCATGGCATAGGTGTAATCGCGCCCCAACAGCAGATTGAAATCCAAGGGGCCTGGAACGACCATCACGTCCATATGGACGGTTTTGCCTCCCAAAGTAACAGGTAACCTTGGAAGGATCCCCAACGATTGACTCGTTCTTCTATTGAATGTCAACAGATTCTGCGTAACGGGCGCAAGCGGCGGCGAACCGAAAGCTTGCCAGGTAGTTGATGACAGAATACTAACAGAGGCACCTTCGTCTATAATGGTGTTGGGTACAACCAGACCAAGAGCCTGTACTGTGATCTCGAAAGGCACATAAGACGGAAGGCGAAATCCTGCAAATCGGTTCCAATCAAAGGAAGCGACCAAACTACTCGGAGGGGCTACCATCGAAATGTGAAGGTCTTCCCCTGATGTTACGGAAGAAGAAACACCCTCTGTGACCTCCATCTCGAAGGTAGGAGGGATATCCTCTGGGACTTCGACCACAGGAGGCGGAGGAGAAACTTCTGAAAGTGAAGAGATGGGAGAATCTTTCTCCAAGTCCAAAGAATCTGAAGAAACCAGAAGCACATGAGGGTTATGAGATCCACTCTCCACGGAAAATACCTGGTGCACTATAGACAGGGCCAGCTCAACCGATCCCATGACCAATGGTTGGTCGGGAATGGATTCCTTAATTCAAATTTCCGGAGGAGTGGGATTGACCAAGGATGACTCTTGGCCAATCATGCAATCAGTGGGTGGAAGACTCAAAGAAAGCTGTTTATAACCAGCCGAGAGGCATGGTGTAGAAACAGTGGGGTTATCCAAGACTCGCTTGGCTTTATCCATATAAGGACAAAGGTGAATGGCATGGTGCCCTTCACACAACTTACAGGGATTGGTGACCTTACCCTGTTTTTTAGGATTCTTATCAGTCGCAGTTGAAGATGTGCCCCCAACATTGCTCCCGGAAGTCAAAGGCAATTGTGGACGACCGTTGGACCATACTTTGAGAACCTTGGGAATGCCAGGGCAGTCTTGAAGCAGATGGCCTCCCGTGCACAACATGCAAGGGAAATTGACTTTCCGTGGAGGGTTGGAGAGCCTATCAAGAGGAGATTCCTCAGAGACAGTAGCTGTACATTTAGCCTCTCGCTTATCGGACTTCTTCTTCTTTGTCTTCTTCTTCTTCTTCTTAGTCACCTGGTTACTCGAATCTAGACTTTCACCAGGCGAAGTAGAATATGAGGACGCAGAAATAGGCGAAGAAGGGGAGAGGTCCACCTTGGAATCAACATGATGTTGTGCCGGCGGAGGAACTGATTAAACAGTAGTGGAGACATTCGGGACTACAGAGGTTGAGAACAACCAAACAGGTAACCCGACATTTAACCCAGGAAGGGACAACATCGCCATGTAAGGAGCACCAACATTCCCAAAAGGAGGAAAATGACCAGGATTCCCTTCTGAGGGGATTCCTTGGTTGGTAAACTCTGAAAAAGTTGCCATCAAAACTCAAAACCACACACGGGCTGAAAAAGAGTCAAGACACACGATCAAACGGTCAACAAGCAATATCTAAGCGGGCGTGTAATCGTGGGTGATTAATTTTTACCACATTGAAAAGTAAGAAACTTTACCGTTTCATGTTTTAAGAGTCGAGAAACGATAAAATATGACTCTATCTCTTTCAGATTTGACACAAGCATGAAAGGACAAGCGCTTGACGGTCTTTTCAAGTTTAGGGAGTCAGAAAAGACCAAATGACTGCTCAGGAAATACTAGGCACAAAGGGTGTACCAAATATCCGTGAACTGCAATATACACCTTGGTTTCAATAATGAAACAGAAATTGACCAAGGACTTTCCGTACGTGTAGGTAGTCTCCCCGAATGCTGTGTTCGGTGTATCACGGGTATAGGGCGGCAGACTCGGCTTCCTGTGGATAAAGGATTGAAAACCTAGAGGGGTCTCCCTTTATATACACGACGGTACGGGGAGCAGAAGTCCGTACTAGCGCTGTCTAAAGCCAAAGGGCGAGCGACAACTGTTAGGTTTAAAGGCGCCGGAACACGTCTCTAGCCTAGACCACTGAATATGTTTCATTAGATTTCAATGCTGCCTTAGGTTAATTGAATAAATTTTATAGTTGATCTTCAATTAAGTTTCAGTTTTCAGGCCCTATCGTATGTAATGTCTTAAAAGACTCTTAAATGCAAAGCTATATGCCACAGTCCAACATTTCGTTCGATGAAAACTAGTTACAGAAGAGTTGAGAGCTTTTACACAAACGAAATGATCGGAAGACAAACAATGAGATCTCTAATGCAACTAATGAAATTGAAAACTTTTCATTCAAATCACTAATCACTAGCAAAATCGAAAAGATTACAATTTGCACTAATTAACCAAAAGCAAAAGAGATTTTTTTTGTAATTTTCAATGTTTGATAGCTAAATGCACTAAACAAACTGAAAACAAATGGAACAACTTGAGAAACGATATTGAGAGAGCAAAACAAACAAATTTCACTCAATGACACAAGCAATCAGATCCCAAATCGACCAAAGTCTCTCAAAACCAAGAAAAAGACTCAAAGGCTCCAATGGACCGTGTGATCTAGGCCCAAAGCAAGACCAAACGAAATTTGAATGAAGGAATGAGCAATCACCCAAAAATCACAACAAAACAATGAACAACTACTAAGAGGATGCGGAGGAGCAATCAGAAAGTCGACTGGACAAACGAAACACCAAAACTCCCAAGGAGGGCTCGATACACAAAGCCACTAGATGCCCTAGGGCTTAAAACGTGAAATCGATAGATAAAAGAAAACAACCAAAGGACGAAGGAAAATTCCCAGTCAAACAGGACTCCAACACACTCAGGTAGTCGAAAAATCAAGAAGAAAAGCACTGACGAGACCCAGAGAGCTCAAAACTAAGCAAACTCAAAAACCCTACAGGAGTGGCGCGACTGTAAGGCTGCAACTGGCGCCAGCAAGCAATTGGCGCGGGCTATACAAAAGAAACATGCGCCAATTGGCGCAACTGTCGGGCTAAAAAGCACGCCAGTCAAGTTTCTCAGCCAAAAACAAGAAAGAACTACTCCAGAAGCAGATCAATGTAAACTAAGCAAACCAAGAAGCAAAAAACAGCAAAAGAACCCAACCCAGAAGGCTAACCAAGCAAGGAAAATCATAAAACAATCAAAACGAGACAATCTAAACGAGACAGTGAAATCTAGACGATCCCCAGCGGAGTCGCCAAATTGTTGAGGAGGTAAATCCCCTCTGCGGACAGAGGCGATCCCTACTAGCCCAGCAGGGGTCTAGCAACAATCACGAAATGTTACGACGCAAGTTCCTAGTTACGAATGAAAAGACCAAAGATGGAAGCCTACCTGGAATCCAATGCTACGATCTGAAGAAGAAAGCATTCCCGTTCCTCAGCCTCGGCAGATCACGATCCTCCACGATCTCCGCAGATGGACACCTGCACATGCAAGAAACAAACAGATACAAGCATAAAATCCGACATACGTAACTCAATATCAGTCAGAAAGGATATTACTCATATTAACATCATTGAAAACAGAGTGGAACCATAATCGTAATCATTCATTAAATATCAATCGAAAGAGATTACAACCAAAGTTCTGACGTCGTGGTCTCCTTCGGATGGGTCTCCAGTCATTCACGTCTCGCAAATCTCGCCAGGGAAAGGGCAAACCTCTCCTGAGTCTCTCGACGATAGTCTCCTTACTTGAGTCGGCCTTAAGGGAAGAAAGAGGGCTCTTATAGCACAAAGGCTCTTGGGAATTTGGAGATTCAAAGCTTAGGCACTTCAAGACTAGCTTGCCATGGAATTGAGCAGGCTTTTATAGATGGAGAAGGAGGGATTTGGGATCCCTATTATTGTGGGATTGGCCCTATCAACAAGGAAGGTTCCATGGGAGGTGGCAAACCACTTCCCTTCCATAGAACTCCCGCAGCCAAACCTCCCAACTCAAGATAGGCAATGGTTTTTGAGTTTGTTGAAACACAACTTCCACCATCTTTATTTAAAAAACACTCCTTAAATTGGCTGGCGCGACTACTGCTCTGGGACGGGCGCGGTTAGCGACCTGCTGTAAGATTTTTTCCCCATTGGCGCGAGTGATGGTATGCGCCGCGCGATGCAAAGGGAGATGTTTTCATGATTTTTTGCAAGGAGGATGTCTTTAGGGCAATTGAAGCTCATGCTTAGAGAATGCATTGATGATGTTTTCAAGGCATGACAATGTTCACGGGTCGAGAAAATGGGTCCTCCATTGTGCGTGACGGGGAATGGTAGGGACGGTGACAAATTAACGTGTGACTTACCAGGCATACGGACTTCTCCAATATTATTTTTGAATTCTTGACACCTTCAAGAAGATGCCATCCCCATGTGGAGCCACTGTTAGCCACCTATGATTTTTTTGACAAGAAAACAGGTGGCTAAAATGTTTTTTGAGCCATCAAGAAATAAATTTCCCTTAAAACGTATCATTCTTGAATCCTCCATGTGTCTTTTTCCCTTTGAACAATCTTCACTACTGTTTCCACTAAAAAGCCGCACTGTTTGTGGAAGAAACTACTTTAAGAGGCCTCCATTTTTCCCTTTTTATTCCCTCCCAAACCTCCATTTTTACCTCCTTCTTCCCCCTTTCAAAATCCCTTCATTAACCCTCCATTTAGCCTTAAAAACACTACCTTTTGGCCTAAAAACCCTCTTTTTACCATATAACAGGCCTAAGCCCCTTTTGGATAAGCCCCTAACCACTTCCCCACATATGACCCATGCTCAAGACCAGGCGCTAAAGCCTCGGGCGCTTATCGCAATCAGAACTGTCTTTCAGCGCCTTTCCTTTGTTAACTTGAAATTTTCCATTGCGAGGTCTTTTGTTCTATCGACCATGGGCTCGATCTTAGCTGTTGATATATATAGATCTAAAGGCCGGCGCTAATTCCTCTGTGTGCCCGTCGCCTCTCTCCATTACCCCAGATTGAGTTTGTGAGTCGTCTGTTCAGATTGAATGCAATTAGCGCTAAGTCTTGATAAAAGGAAACCAAATCTTGTCTTGTTGATTCCCCAAATTGTGAGCCCCAATTAAATCATGATCGTTCATCCTTTTAGATCTAACGGTCGGGATCATCCTCCTCCAATAACTTCCCCCTCGATCAATCTCCATAATCGATCTGGTCTTGTCTTGATCAGACGGGAGAAATGTGATCGTAGCACCAAGCTACTTCGAGTTTATTGCACCTCCGTGCGATTAGATCTCCACCATTGATCCCTTTAGATCCAACGACCCTCATTCTTCTACCCATTCACATAACCCTTTGCCTTCTGCTCCCTTTTCAATACGGACCATGCATCCTATAGATCAAACCAATTTGAGATCCTAACCCGCCTTTGACCTCATCCCACCTAATCACCGTGCATCTTACCTTTTTCGCGCATAAGCTTTGCACCGTCAATCAAAGAACCTCTCATCCAATGGTGGAGAGGTTGCTGATGCATTCGCATAATTTTTTGCCTTGCATCCGAAGATTAACGTTCCAAAAAAATGCGAAATGGGCGGTTTTTTTTTTTACACGTGTCATGCAATGATGTATATCGCATTTTTTGGGGAAAAATTTAAAACCATCCTATTACAGCGTGAAAACAGTTGTTTTCCCCACTAAAACCACTTCCCCTCCTTTGCCCCCGAAAGCTCCATCATTGATCTCAGTCGTCCATCTAATCAGATCTACGGCCCATATCGCATCGTGTCTCCACCATATTTCTTTCATCTGACCCTCCAAAGAGTTTCGCCAGATGATCCCCACCGTTGATCTCCTCTTGAGATCCAACGGTCCAATTTAATCACCCTCTACCTGCCGGGTCCCACCACCATAGGCACCCGACTTTCATTCATTTTCGTTGTTTATCTTTGTGTTTCACCCAAACGTTAAACTTTGGGTTTTAACACTAAAATCTTATTTCTCCCGTCTAACCTTCCTCCATCAACCAATCCTGACCGTTGATTGCTATTGCCCTTTCTAATTGGACGGTCTACGACCCTCTCTGCACCAAACCTCTGGCAACTCATTCTTTCACCATTTTTAAGATATTTCCATTGGTTTTTCACCTAAATCCACCATTTACGTCACCATTCCACAAGCCTCCATAGCATTTTTCCACCACTCCCTTGGATTTTATAATAGGTGTATCATGTTTTGCAGGGATTACAGAGTGAGAAATCCACTCTGTTTCTAAAACACAAATACTAGATTGAGAGTGCAAGCCCACTCACATGAAGCAGCAAAGTGTATCAAACAGAGACAGATCAAAGGATTAATGCCTATTATTGAAGATTAATTATTGCAATCCTATGTTCAAAGGACGAAGACGCAGTTTAAAGATCATGAAAATAATTAAGAGGCTTAATGAAGCTTAAGCGCACTAATAAGTCAATATCAGTGTTTCATCATCAGTAGAACGTATTTTCTCCTGAAAGGACACCTTCCCGTTAAGTCTCCATGCATCCTC